>BROJ01000063.1:0-209169 GCA_026008555.1 Fistulifera pelliculosa | reverse complement strand
GGAAGCTGAGATTCGTGAGCTTCCTTCCGCCTGCTTGGGAGAAAGAAGCAGTGAGCGACGCCCTTCAGCGTCCTCACGAGCCTTGGAGTCAAGTCCGCCGGCCTTGGGGTCTTAGATCCCACGGCGACCGCAGGGACCAATCACTCCAGCTCGCTGTCGCTCACCAGTCTCATGACCGACAGTCTCCTCTCGAGTGCTCCCTTGAACGTGGCGACCCACCAGTCGCGAGCCAGGGAGCAGCGCCCTGCACTGCAGGGGAACGACATGCTCGCTGATGCTGCCCGGCTCCAGCAGCTTTGCCAGCAGGAGGGACCGCGCAAAACACGCCGCCTCCAGAGGGCCAAAGACACGGTATTTGGCTCGGTCCTCCCCAGACCTTAAACGGAACTGACCTGTCTCGGGACGAATTCGACAGCGTCAGATTCGTATGGGTCTCCCAGTGTTGGCGTTACCAACCACCTGCGACGGATGCGGGAAGCCTTTCAGTCTTGCACACTCGCAACTGTGCAAGCATGGCGGGTTGGTGACGATGCGGCATGACGACCTGAAAATGGAAGTCATGTCGCTCTGCGCCAGGCCTTCAGTCCTGGTGCGGTTCACGATGAACCAAAATCAACACCTATCGCGAACCCACCACGGGAGGACCGGCCGAACCGCAGGCGGAGTTGCGTGGAGATATCTCTACCCATGGGTTCTGGACCCGGGTAAGACCACCATCTTCGACGTTCGTGTCACCGACGACGGACGCCTACTCATTGGTCAGGATCCGTACAAGGTCCTGGCCAAGCAGGTCCGTGCAAGCAGGAACCTCGGGACCTCTACGCGGCCCCTGTGCGAACGTCGGCGATTTTACTCCTCTTGTCTTTTCTGTGGATGGGTTGATGGGTGAGCAAGCGACTGCCGTCATCGCGCCGCCGCCTCTCAAAAAAATGGGGCGTCGTACTCAACCGTTTGTGGTTTTGTGCGATCGCTTGAGCATATCACTCGTTCGGTCTGTCAGCATGCTGCTGCGCTGCTGGATGGAGCCCCTCCCGCGATAGACCGACTTGGGATGGCTCAGGCCTCCTTCTCTATTAGGAGACGACAGGGTCGTCACTATCGTCTTTAGTTTCGTTCCCAGTCTCGGACCGTCATTCCCACGACAACAGGATTCCTCCGGGACCAGGATTCAAACCCCTTCTCCTATCGGGAGTGGTTTTCGGACTAGTTTATAGCCTAATCTCTATGTAGTACCGTTTTCCACCCTAACCCTAACCCTAACCCTAACCCTGTCTCGGCAATGGCTCCATCCATTTCTCCTTGAATAACCAGTTTGTATTTGTTGCGATGAATGGTAAAGGAAACCGCACGCTTACGTTTGCAATTGTAATCATTGCGAAAGAATCGTCACAAAAGCCAATTGCTGTTCCATTGTCACATAAACTAGCAATCGACTTCGTAACTGTTCCAATCAAATCCACTTAAACCGGTCGGCTGTCGTTGAAATTGATAGGTTGGCACGTCGTCGCCAATGAGTTCCTCTTGCTGCGGAGAAAGTTGATTGCTCGGAATGCGCTCCAACAAGAGTTGTCTGTCGTGGTGAGTTGTTGAGACTCCATTATTTTGATTGCTTCGTTTCGTTTCGCTAAGTGTATTGATTCCTGGAAGAGCGCGTTTTGGAACATCCATCAAATAAAGGACTCTTTTGTTTTGTTTTGATTGAACAAAAGAAGATTATGTTTTATGTTGTCGAAGAGCAAGAGCAAAATAAACCAACGAATGATACGGCACTCGATGGCCAAAAGGAATTGGTTTCTGACACACGTACAGACCTCCGTGGTACTCACGCACATACGTAAGAGCACGTGGGAAAATGTACCACCATTGTCCCATCCCTATCCCTGTTCACCGCAGCAGCGATTTTTTGCCTCCCTCCTCGCCTCCTCCTCCTCCTCGCAGTTTTCTTCGGAATTAACTTTAAAACGCATCGTTATGATTCAAATCATTTCCAACACGTTCAAATCGCTCTCGAGCTTCATGCTCGTCACCTGCATGCTCTCGCTTCGTGTCCGCTGCTTTTCCGCTCTCGCGGGGCGCAGTTTGGCTCGGAGATGAGTAGTTTGCCGGACAGCGCAAACCTTCAGGTCATCTCGAGTCGGTGTTCGTTTTCTCCGTCGCCTGTTTGCTTGTTCTGTTCTTATTTTATGTCTGCATCATTGTTCTTTCACGTGCTTGCGTTGCTGTGTTTGAGTTGGTGCGCTTCTGCGTTCGGAATCTCGCAGAAGTTGCTGTTCTGGCGATGAAGGGTGTGTGCTCTTTCGGTCACCTGTTTCGTCGCTTTACGGCTGCTTGCTTCGTTCTTTTGATTGCAAGCGATCGTTCTGATCATCCTGTTGATGATTTTGCACGCAAGATGAAGTATCTTGGTGTTTCGGGGTTCCCGTCGATTCGTACGTAGGTTTTCTACAGCGGTCTACGTGGGATGCTGCGGTGACCTTTGTTGCGATGAAACGCGACCGGCGGGTCGTTTTCGCGCTTCTTTCGTCTTCATCCTGCTTCTTGTGATGCTTGGAGTCGTTGGTATTGTCGCGGGTGGCGCCAGCTGGCTCTGTTTCGCTGCAGTCGGCTGGTTGTTGGTTGCTGCGGAGCTGCGGTGGCCCTCGACGACGCGTTCTGTGCGATTGAAGCTCCTGGAGGCGCCCAGCTCGTCTGTTCGTCCTGGCTTGCCAGTCGTCTGAAATGTCCAGTGATGTTGCTGCGATTGGCTGGAACTTTCGAAAACATCCGAAGAAATGCGCATCTCTTCGTGCTCGTTTTGCGCCTGAAGACAGTCTGTTTTCGTATTGTGACGTCGAGCGCCGAGTGGACTTGAGTGGGGAAGAGCTGCAAGATCGTTATGACTGGCGCTTCGTCTCGAGAGCTTTATGGCAAAGAAGAATGAGGAAGTCGAGTGGGAGCGTGCGTTCGAAATGTGTCCAAGTGATGATGTCCCTTTCGTTTCTTCGGACGGCTTTTACCGTGGGCACATCCCGGCTTTCACGGACGAGACTTTTTTCGTTGATGAGAAAGGAGAAAAGTGCCATCCTGCGCATTGGACAGCGTTCTCGACCGGCTTACTTCCACTTCTCAAAGCCTTGGAGTGTTTCCTCCCGAATTTGCGTCGTGGGAGGAGTACGAGCGTTACCTCCATGAGTACCATTTCTTCTACCAGAGCGTCATTAAATGGTATGACAGCACCTTTTGTGAAATGGGAGTGGAGCCTCTGGGTTTTGAAGAAGAGGAGGAGCATGATGAGGACGATGAGGGTGCGTCGGTCGCTGATGGGTTCGTGGATGACGATGCTTCGGCTGATGGGTTTGTGGACGATGATGTTTCCGCCGCTGAGTTTGATGAGGAAAACAATCAACCAGACGATCCCGAGGAAGGAGGATTGATTGAGAACCCTGTTTCATCGGAAGTCGAAGCGGAGGAGGTGGAGGAAGTGGAAATGCAACAGGAGGCTGTGACACTCAAAGAAGTGGCAGTGCTTCCTGCGCATGAGAACTTATCAGGTCGCAACCTCAGCCAACGCACGCGCCCTTACTTGCATCGAAAGTGCAAGGCGAATGTCCGTTACAACTACTAGTTTAAATAATATATCTACTGAAAAAAGAGGAGGAGAGGAGGAATGTTCACGGCGGCGTTGGATTCTCAAAATACAAGGTACTCGACGGCAGGGTACCTAGTGGAGACAGTGAGCAGGTACGTTCCTAATCTCAAACCCAATCTGTTTTGTTTGTGTGTATTTGTGTGCTGTTCTAAAATGCAAAAAATTGGCCAGGCGTGGCAAAGCCATCTCTCACATTGCGATGAAGTTAGGGACGCATTGTCTCATCGTAAGCACATCTGATGTGCCGTCTACTGCAACAGTAGCTCGGTAGCTAGATGCATTGAGGCACCCTTTTTCAAGCACACATGTGAGAGTTGCGCTAATTTTTCAAACGATAGTGAGGGCGCTTGTACGGAGTAGCGCTTTCGCTTTTGGAGTAACTTATATAAGAAA
Organism: Fistulifera pelliculosa; assembly: GCA_026008555.1. NCBI lineage: Eukaryota > Bacillariophyta > Bacillariophyceae > Naviculales > Stauroneidaceae > Fistulifera > Fistulifera pelliculosa. Next base: position 205,148 of record BROJ01000063.1, on the reverse strand, counting down.
GTGATTCTATCTTTATCATGTGTCTCTTGAAGTATTAGCCTATAATAGCTATTATACTATTATTATTTTATGTAAACGTAGTATTCTGGAGGCTTGTATGCCTAAAGCTGACATCGACACCCACTTTGACGCTCGACACTTCGGCACATCGACCCTCAGGCACTCGCTATCGGTACACATCGGCACTCGGCGCATCAAAACTCATACACTCTGCAAATCCACAGCCGGGACTTCGACAAATCGACATCGACACTTCGACGCTCGGCGCAAATTTGAGTATTATTGACCGCGTTTATTTGCTAATTGCGGGTGCAACTGGATTCTTGATTGAGTTGATGACTTCTTGCTCTTCGGCAGTCAGCGAGAAATCGTCGTCAACTGCTATCATGCATTCCTCGTCCGGCGATCCGTCTTCGTTTAGGCACGGTCGGAAAAGGTAGCTGGCCGCTTTGCCAAAGTTGTGGACCTCCAACGGGTCTCGTCCGCTTCCATCGTCAAGAAGTTTAACGCATTTCGACTTTACATCAAAATAATAGGAAGCCCATTTGGGATTTCAAGTTCCACAATTTTATCCTCCGGAATATCACAAAGATGCATCAACAACCCCGAATCGCGTTTTCGCTGCTGGAAATCAACACGCGCTTTCCTTGATCGACTGCTTGTGGCACGATGCATTCCGTGAAAAAAGGGACGGTTCGGTCCATGCAATCTTTGAGCGATTCCGACTTTGGGAGTTTCCGAGCCAGCGTCGGCCGTCCTTTTCAATGCTTCGAATGAGCGTTTCGCGCACCGAATATCGCAAATCCGACAAGTATTTGGAATAGCGAGGGTCGTTGCCAGGATAATGTTGCGAAAACGAAGAAACCTTTGGCGGCGGGGTTTTGTATCCTCGTCTCCAGGCTTTGAATTGCGTATCGCCGTGTCTTTGTTTCACCATTTGCTTGGACAAACCGGTCAGTTCTCCATACATTCGCTCGTTGAGGCGCCAAGTCTTGATAATTGGCAGCCATAGACAATCCATTTCCGAAAGCACGTGCCACGCAGTCTCGATCGCTCTGGAAAGCCATGAAGTATATACCACATCAAACTCGAAACCGTACTTTTTCAGTAGTCGACCAGCTTCCTTTGCTTCTTCAATTCCGTCCTGAGCCAGTCTGGAATCCAATAAAAAGTAATAATGGTTGAGTTTCCATGGAACAGCGCTTACACACTCCAACACATTCCCACCAATACCGCACTTACGCGACATCATCCCATCCAGTAAACAGTCCGAGCAAATTATGCCCTGTTTTTCCGTGTCGAATGATCACAATGACCGGATCACGTCGAACCGGCGTCAAGCCCATGCCCGGAACCAGAACTTGACTCGGCACCGAAGTCACACAGGGTTTGCTTGAGATTACATGAGGCGACACTTGCGAATCCTCGTCGTCATCGTCATCGTCAAAGTCGTCTGAACCAATACTATTATCTTTGAACTTTGGCAGATCCGGATCAAATTGATCTCCACGCTCCAACGCCTTTAATCCATCCGACCAGATTTGATCTTCAACAAATTGCATCGGTTTCCCGTTGTTTCCATCACTTCCATCATCAACCGGAGCCGCATTCGGATCAATGAATTGACCGGCCCACTCTCCCAGCTCTCGTTCCGCACGCAATTTCAACAAACTACGCTCCAACGATGTCAATGGCATTGACACTTGATTTGAACTCAACTCGAGTGTATTGTTGTATCCCGGAACTTGGTTTGCCCACTCTTTTTTCACGCTTGAGCGCTTCCTTTAACAAGCCAGGCTTTTCCAAAACAGTCCCTGCATGTGGACTTGACTCACGGTAAGTTTTTCAGCCGACGGGGAATGGGTTTCAAATCACGATCGAATTTGTAAATAATCGGAATGCCCGTCGGAATGGAAACTTCTTGAATGTCTTGATCGGATATTCCATCAATCGTCTTGACCAATCCCCGCAATGTATTCGCATGTCCGACGACCATGACATTTCTTCCATGCCGCAATTCATACTTGATTTTATCTTCCCAAACCGGAGCCGTCCGCTCCATACAATCCAACAATGACTCGGTCATGGGAATCTGTTGCAACGACAGATCCGCATACCGGCGATCCCGACCGGGCCAAAAGTCATCGTTCGGCGTCAAGGGCGGCGGCCGCGTACTCAAGGATCTCGCCATTCTTGAACCAAATCCGCTCCCAATCGCTCCGCCGTCTCAAATTTGCACAATCCCGTCAATGCCCCGTACATGCGTTCATTCAATCGCCACGTTTTGAACACGGGTTTATAAACTTGGTCCATTTCTTGCAACATGATCCACGACGACATAATGGCTCGTTTCAATCTTGAAGTAAAGACAATATCAATTTCGTACCCCCTTCCAACAATAGTCGTGCGGCATGTTCGACTTCTCTCCGACCCCGTTCCGACAATCCCGGATCGGCCCAGCCCGTAAAGGTAGCATTCGCATTCCATAAGGATTCTCCATGCCGCACGAGAATAAGTGTCCCCGGTTCCACGCGGGGTTTGGGAAACAATACATTGTTGACTGTGCGGAGCAGTGCAATAAAATTGTTGTTGTTGTTGTTGTTATGGTTGTTGGATGATGATTCCGTCCGCATGGAATTGTATCCGTCATCGTCACTATTCTCAATGATCTCCAAAGGACGCCTTCCAAAGAGTTTGCGTAGAATTTTTCCTTTTCTTGGAGACTGTTTTGGTAGTTACCGGACATGGACATGGAATAGCCATTGGAGATGGGACGATGAGTGAGGAGTGTATTATTGCTGTCGTCGGTAGTACTAGTAGTAGTACTAGTAGTGTCGTCGTTTGTACTTTGACGAGTGACAACCAGAATTGCATTCTTCTTCATCGTTCGAGAACCAACAAAGGCGGCGCGCTGCTGAAAAGCAAAAGCATGATTGTTATTTTCTCCTATGGAAAGGAGAAATAATAATAGAGTAAGAAGGCGTTTGATTGCAGGATACTTCATGAGGGAGCGGAGGAATATATAAGATTCTTTTTTCTTTATTGTTGTGTTTCTTCTCGCGTTTTGTTGCTTCTTATTTATTGCGAGAAAGAAAATGAAACGTCGCCTTTTCCAACTGTTGACGAAAATAATAACGCGACACGCGACGGAACATACTGCTGTTCTTTGCTCCTTGCTGACGTCAAACAAGAATTGCACTTAAGATGAAGACTACCGGCGGTATTCGCTACACATAATGTTACAGTGACTCCAGATGGTCAGTCGTTCCGTGCGTCTTGACACCCTTATGGATCCGCTTTTCGTTCTCCCAACAAAAAGAAGTATCACGAATCTTTGAAACGAAATCACATCATCACAAATCAACATCACAATTGCATCAACAGTCAACACAGTCGCACTGCATAGCTAGTCTATATATCCCGTTCCTATTCTTTCATATATATATATATACATATTTATATATTCAACAACAACACGAATGAATAACACGAATGAATCGAATAATGATCTTACAATCAACATCATATAATAGCTGCTTGTCTTGTCTTCTTCTTTGGGACGCACGTCAACGGATGGGTGACTCGTCCGCAGTCGACGACGACAGCTTGGCGAGTCGGCATTTGTCGTCGTTCTTTGCGCACCAAAAGATCCAAACACAATGACAAGTAACAACAATAATACATCATTGGAAACATTGAATGACTGGGAAGAATCGGTCGCGTCCGGCTCGTTTGGGAATTTGTTGTTGCAAATGCAAACACGCGATTTCAAAGGGATGATGTTGTGGATCTGATGATCGTAAAGCATACAAGAATGAGACAACAACAAGAAAAGAATCTGTATTGGAGTCGTCAACAGCAACAACAACAGCGACCAGCAACAACGACTATTTGGAAGAAATTCCAGTATTGGATTGGGAGACGGCCAAGGAACTCGATGGATCGGTCAAGTGGCTCGATGGAACCGAGTTGATGCAACAGCCCATTCAAATCTTGCCCGTCAGTTCGCTCTACCGAAATTATAATAATGATTATATTGACGACGAGAAGGATATTCCAACAGCAATCAATCAAACAGCAGCAGCGGCGACAGAAGACGACCCATTTGCGGGCCGATTGAGTCGCGACATGCGCTTTCTCGCGTTGAATATACTGGCCAGCACGGAAACGGTCGAACAATGGAAATCGTTGGCGCGCGAAACCGAGGATTGTTTCCGGTACTTGAAATTATACGACAGGGAGCTGCGGCCATTCGAAAAGCGTCGCCGGAAGACAACACGGCTAGTACCAGTACTTGGTCAATGCGGACAATACGGCACTGGAAAGTACCGAACAGGCGTATCGGGCCGCCTGCAGTGCGTGTCGGGTCGCTCGAGACTTGTCGGCATTGTCGCCCGATTTGGCGGCGGTCATCACGGATTCTATACTAAGAGCCAATGCTGCGTGGGGTGGTGGTCTCATGCGAGACTTTTCGGATATTTTGCAACATGCCAATGAATATACCGACAACAAGTTTCGAAGAAGTCAACGGGAGATTCGGTTACGGTCCAAGCTTTATGTTTGTCAATTGCTGCTTGCGCTGGTCGTGTCGAGTGACAATGCTATTGATGCGATACGATCAACCAGTGGACTTGCAGAGGCAGTTTTGGGATGCTCCTCGTATGCTCGCAAGGAAAAGGCGAAACGATGGGTTCGGTACCCTGGTGAAATGGCAAAGTGGTTGTGGCAAAGAAAAGCGCGGGGGCGTCGAGCGCTGCGAAGACCGTTTCTAGAAGCAGCTACTTTGGGAAATGACTTGAACGCAAATGTGAAACGGATTGCGAATCAAATATTAGCAGCTATTGGACACAATCAGTGGACACCCAAGACACCGGGTCAACGTGGATTGAGAATTCTGTCGTTAGATGGCGGTGGTTCTCGTGGCATGGTGGCGGTAACGGCGGTGCGAGACCTCATGGAAAAGATTGGTAATGGCGCAGAGGTGGCCGATTGCTTTGATATAGTCGCCGGGACATCCACTGGTGGTATAATCGCGTTTCTCACGGCAATTCGGCAAGAGACGTGCGCGGAGGCGGTGGAGCGATACAATCAATTGATCAAGCAAATCTTTGTCAAATCGGCGCTGAGTACTCCGCTCATGTTCTTTACGACTGCAAGCTATGATGAATCTCATTTCATGAAGGTGTTGACAGATATACTTCGGGATGATATTATGCTCGACAGCCGTTCCGATCCCACGGTGCCACTAGTGTTCTGTCTTACATCCAAAATGTCGTCCACGCCTACACATGTGGCCTTGATGAGGAACTACAATTATCCGAATGGAGAGTTGGCCGACTCTTTTGTGATCAACCCCGACAAGGCGCGAGAGGAATTGGGACTTGGTGTAGAGCTGGAAAATCCAATGTTTCGAAACGCCGTGTATGCTCGGAAACGTGCGGCGCCGAAAGCTCCTGGAGTAAACACATCCGCTGGCTCACGCTATCCCGGTTCGTTTCGAGTATTACAACGTTTTGCCTTGCGAGCTAGTACTGCTGCGCCAACGGTGTTCAAGCCTGTCATGATGGGAGGTGAGATTTACGCTGACGGCGGTATCGTGTCGAGTAATCCCAGTGCCGTGGCAATTCACGAAGCAAGGACATTGTTCCCAGATATTCCGATTGAGCTTATTGTTTCAGTGGGCACTGGAAATTTCGTCGAACAGAAAAGTGCGCCCCGCATTGGCTGGGACGGCATTATAGGTCAAATCGTGAATAGTGCATGCGACGGCGAGCAAACGCACCACATCTTGGAAGATATCTTGGGTAATCCTGCGGCGGTGAGCTTGGGAACAAAACATCTTCAATGACACGATATTTCCGTCTGAACCCAGTATTGGGGTTGCCTGACGAGTTCCCCATCGATGTCACTGATCCAATCAAGCTTGAAAAACTGAAACAAATAACACTAGATTATATGAATCAAGAAGAAAAGCAGGTTGAAGAGATTCGTCGTATACTGGGAGGGGAGCGGAAACGGAAAGGCTATCTACGCAGACTGCTTGGAAAACAATGAGTTCATTATATTATCCACTGAACTCAGGTATTGTTTCAGTTTACTTGTTACTTGTTGAATAATGCGTACAGGAAATATGCACGCTTGATGATAAAAATGGCTGGCAAAGTACAGCGTAAAGGAAAATGTACGAACAATTTTAACAACAAGGTTGCTTCTGTAATGCGCCCCTTGAGCAAAGATAAAATCGGTTTAATGAATTGGCTTTGGTCGTCGACTTCTGATGTTACGGTCTTCATATAAATCGCCCTCACGATCATCATGAAAGGATCTGCATCCTTTCATGCCTTTCAGGCGATCCTACAGAGTAAGCGCCTCCACCTTTGTAGATTCAATTGCTGATCCGTACATATTTTCGTTGCATCATTGTAAACTTAGCGATCCATTCAAACCAGCAGAGGAGTACTCCAATGTGGCGTACATCCTGGATACACATTAATTCTAAACGCCTTGCAGGCTCGTAAAAGAGAATCGAAAGCTCGCAAGGACGACCTTTGCTCGCCCAAGATATCCTGGTTCGTTTAAGTATTGCATCGTCCCGCGAGCTAGAGCAGCCGCGCTAACGGTTACAAGACTATGTTGACGAGACGGCGGATTCACGGCTACGATCACGTTTTGTCCATCAATACACGTTCCCGTACTTCGTCGCCTTACACCGATTGAATAACTCAATCATCATGATCGGACGTCGCAAAGCTCTGGAAATTGCAAATGCTTTTGAACGTTGGCAGCGTAGCGGCGACAAGCCGAAACATCAGCCGATATAGGAACTGTCATTGTCAGCGACACGGTTACAATGTTGCACCTTTTCCCATTCGTCACCTCCTGGAGGCTCCCTACTACAGCCACAATATTGACTTCAGGACGGGCTGATACTACACCGTCAACCGTGACAAGATCATCATCATGGGAAGCTAGCACCAGACAGTGTCCAAGTCTCGACTCTTTCATCGAGAAGTAACCTAGATCACGGTTGTTCTCAGCCTCCGTCAACTCCTCAGCGATGCTTTGTACGCTGCGATCCTGAACGTTCTCCAAAGTGATTACGCTTCCGCTATTTTCCGACACAGAGACACTTATCGGTTCCGACGAGATGTCAACAGTTGTATCAATCATCAACCAGGGTATAAAGTGGCGACGGACGCATAGCTGCTTCTCTTCGGCGAGCGCCTTGGCAATTGCTGAAATTACCAAGTGAACATATGTAACCTCTTGATGGTGAAAATTTCGTTCTTCCTTGTCTTCCTTTGCATTTTCGAGATAACGACGGATACCCTTGGCATCGAAAGATATGCGGCAAGTGACATTAGAAGTCAGTGGCGGTTCAAGACCGAGGCCTTGCGAGAGGACAGGACCTCGCACCAAGTGCAAATAAACCGTTTGGCGTATGGAGACAGCAACCGCAATAAAAAAGCACCAAAAGCGAGGCTGCCGGCATGAAGAAATAACAAAGTTTGGTACCCCAAAAGAGGTGCGAGAAGAATTACAGCCTCGGTTTGCAAAGTAGGGGTTTACTTGGGGCCTCGTTCGGTACACAGCGTTCAGTGTCGTCGCTCAATGAAGTAATGTCAGGCGAATCCGGCACGGGCGGGAAAAACTCGAGTTGTCGCCGAATACCGCTTTCCGAAACACCAAGAATAGGCCTAATGATCTTTTCCCGAATCGTGTCGTTCGATAGAATCGAAGTAGCACTCGGAACAGTTGTCCGCTCCAAATAGTTTACCAAAAGCTCTGGCATTGCCGATTGTTGCATGAGGACCACATTCGATAGACTTTGACTGATACCTCCCATCAAATCAAACGAAGTAAATCGTGTCCACCGACTTCCCGTTTCTGTAGCTTCAATAATGCCAAAATTGATAATCAACTTGGCCCGCACCATCCCGGATCTGGCTTCTGGTACAGCTTGATCCGCTTCCGGACACGAAAAGCTATATGCAACAATGGCGGGCCCCGACTTGTATTGGACGACTTGCCAGTGCACAGCGACTGCAAACTCACGAGCCGCCACTGGCCACACGCCACGAAACTTGTACAAGTCCAGAAATGTATGAGGATTGTAGACGTGTATTCGCTCCGCCTCCAAAAGAGTAGGTTCCATCTTCTTGCGCCGCCCTGGGTCAATGGAGGTGGTAAAGAGCTGTGCTGGAGTTATATTCTGAAACTCGGCATCTGTATAAATCAAAGAATGTCCGTCCGGATAGGTTCGAGACACAGTGTTTCGTACGAGTGGCCACCATTTATTCGTTTCTTCGTGTGTAAAATCGTCCAATTCGACTTTTCTTGTGCCGCGAGCGACAAGTACTTGTCCATGGTTTGACGCAATCGATTCGTGAGCTCCTCTGGTACATTGAGTGTGAATACGGTCCTTCTTGCATAAAATCCCAGTTTCGTCCGGCAGAACGTGGCGTTGCAGTATCCAAACGCGTGGTTGTTGGTGTGCTCACGTGTCGAGGAGTCCGTAATATGCTCGGTAACGGATCTGCAGAAAGACTTTGTCCTCGACTAGCCGCCATGATGCGCTGCATCCAAGCATTTCGGGTAGCTTCACTCCGTGTCGCCAAATGAAAGATTTCATTGTTCGCCGACACCACTGTAAACATGAAGAGATCATTCTTTTCGGAGATTCCACTTTTCGTACTGTGCAGTTCTCCAGGGACAGAGTTCCTCGAGGTAAAACATCATACTCGATCCTCTGTTGTTCGGAGGCTGCTAAACTATCCCACGATATGGTACGATTTCTGGGAGTGAATTGTTGTTGCACCGAACTGGGTGTGGCGGAGCAGCGACCTCGAGACGTCAACAGATAATACGTCAACCGTTTCTCTTGCGGCTGAATCACAAACCACCGCGGTCGCCAGCTTTGCTTGGAAGATATCTCTGCGCTTCCACAGTTCACCTTGATACTGTTGTTGTTGTTGTTGTTGTTGTTGCTGATGATTCATGTTCTTGTGATTCGTATCGCTCGTCTCACTGTCTTTGGATTTTCCGTGTCGAATAATAATAATAACAAGGCCTCCTCCTCTTCGTCGTCGTCGTCGTCGAATTGGAAAGCGTCTCTACTGTGCTTATTGCGTTCGTCGTCTGTCGGACAATGATTGATCCAACCCAGACTACAAGCCATCAAGGCTATTGCAGGTATTATGAAACACAGTTTTTTTAGTAGTAAGTTCCAATCACTCACTCAACGAATTTCGAATAATGGTTGGATATATCGAATGAAATGAAATGAAATGAATGAATGAATGAATGAATGAATGAATGAATGAAACTAACAAACTTTCTTTGCTGTCATGTGTGTCATGTCCATTTCGCAACACGATTAGCGATAGGCGAGGAGAATCTCCAATGAGTGTCGTACTGGTATACAGTCCGATTCAACGAAAAAACATCCGTTGTTGTCTCGTTGCCTCTTGCCTCGTTGAATTTTTTTTTGTTTCGTGTGCTCCTTTTGTTCCTTGATGTATGTATAGAAGTGTTATCATTTTTTTATTTTTTAAATTTTTTAAATAATTACTTTTAGCTCAACATTCCGCCATGACCTAAAATATCCCCGAAGAAATGTCCAAACCAAATAATTGATCGTGGATCATCCCTGCTCTCCTATTATTACCTGGCAGTACATTCGAATCTGTTCCTTGCGATCGGCATCTACTTGAAGCGCATCCATAGCGTACATGCCGTACTTGTTGCCACATCGTGCTCTGATTTCCGGATTGGGCACAAGATTATTGTTACTTGCTTTCTTCTTATTATGATTGTCGTCCATGTGCGATGCCAACCAACAGGAGCACGCATCTACTTGGCAATTGATTCCGTTTTGAGAACAAGGACAATCTTGAGCACAACACGGCTCTTCTGCCACAATCGAATGTAACAACAACTCCAACTCTTCTCGTGATTTGTTTTCAGTAGGCAATTTGTGTCGCTTGCGCAATTCCTCAATGACTTTGTGCACGGACAAGCGACGACTGTGCGCCTTCTTTCCACCGCCTCCGGGTGGAACAATATAGACGTGTAGTTTCCGACAGGTGCAACCGGTATGACCTTCCATGGAACGACTGGCCCTTATACTTTCCAATTCATTGCGGACATGCAATACGTCCACGTGAGGGAAGTCATCCGAGTATTCTTCCGTAGTGGATTTGGAGCGTGTCCGTCGTTTGGGAGCGACGGGTGGTAGTTGATGTATGATGAACTTCATGATCGCCCGACGCAAGTAGCAATTTCATCCGACTGGTTTCATTGAGCGAACGAAAGAGAAGGTTCCGTACGCCGCGTTTGTAATCGTACGGTCTCGTTTCCAGCGTCTCGGGGATTGTATCTCCACTGTCCGGGAAACAGAGACGCCAACGATGTTGCAGCTTTGCTGTCTTGGCGCTTTCGTACTCCTCCAATGTCAAAGCGTACGAAAACACGCTTCCATTTCGAGACCCAAAGGCCATCCTCCGTCGCCCGGTACGCCTTCTCCTAAACAGCGACGAAACTCTCGTATTTCTACCTTGTCGAATGCCACGTGTTTTTTGTTTTGACACGGAGGCTTGTCTGTGGAATGAAATGCAGTGTCTTGCTTTGATTTCTGCTTCTTCTTTTTGTTTTCTTCTTCTTTTCTTCTTCTTCTTCTTTATGCCCTTGTTCGTCTGATTTGTTTGTTGTTGCTCGGCGTTTTCTACGCTCACAGAACGACGACTGTTGGACGCGAAAAGTCAACCGAATCAGGAGACGAAGGAGACGAGTCGTCGTCCGTAGAGGACGAAGCCGTCGTCGTCGTCGTCGTCGTCCAACTTCCAAAGATACGATTTGGAAGGCGGTGGAGGAGCCATGCTGATTGAATTGAGTGAGTAGTATTGAGTAAAATGGGAGGACAAGAAGAACACAACGGAGAAATGATTAATTAAAATAGATCAAGAGCAACAAGGATGATCAATGAATGCAAATGACATGTATTGGAAAGAAAGGATCTCTCTCTTTTCTTCTGTGAAACCCGGACCCCAGAAAATGCCAGATGCCGAGAGAAATAAAAATTCGGCCGCTCGCTCACCTTTTATGTGGGTTTCTCGTTGATCTTCTACCCGACACTCTGAGTCATAGCTCCCAAGAGAAGAACACTTGGAAGCCAATCAGAACACAAGGAACGTGGCGTGACTGTCGACGGACGAACGCTCTCGAGACCGCAGACGAGACGATCGATGCATCGAGAGCGCTCGCGAAAGTGTCGATCGACACAACTTGCTTTGCTGTCATTTAAAATTGAAAAAAGTCAATCGAATAGATTATTCATTCAATCAAGGAATACAACGACGAGCGTGAAAGGCGTTTCTGGTTCTTGTTGTGTTTGTTGACTACTTTTGAATTCAACTGCTTTTACAATGGCGGAAAAGAAAAAAAGACACAATACATTCATCAACATGGAGGAACGAATAATATCAACAATCCCAAAAACGAGTGATTCAAGTCAAATTTGGGAACCAGGAAGCCAAATCGATGCTCCCCAGTGAAGCAGCCGAGTACTTGCAATCCGTCACAAGTCTCGGAACGGGACGCGATTTACGGGTCCAATTTAGAATCTCATGCACGATCACAAGCCCCGAAGTAGTAATAGTAGTAATAATAATAAGGGCTTGCCGTGCACGGAAAAAAGAAATGAAGGCGCTCATGAGCATGTTTGTGGAAATTATGGGATTGCAAGTTAATACGGAGCGACTCAATGAAACGAAACCGCCGCCGACACCCAACAATTTGTTTCACTTTCCTCCCAATGTCCTCCGCCGCCGGGGTTGGCCCGATGATTTGACGTGGCCCAACACGGAAACGTTGCCGCCCTTGTCCGACACGGTCGACGAAGACAGTTCTCTGGAAGGAATACCGGCTTTGGAAGATATACCAGAAGAAATCAAGCGTGCACCGCGTACTAGGACTGCTGTTCTTTCTGCAGCAGACGAAGAGGACGGAAGCGTCACAGGAATGAAAGGAATTGCTCCTTCGAATGGGATGCGCTGGAACGCGTGGCAGTCGAAGAGGCACTGGAACACGAAGAGAGAACGCGCAAGATTTTTCGTAGAAGCAAAAGAAAAAATTGCGACATTTCCGAATGAAGCCACGAAAAAAGTGGAAGAATTGAATCAGGCGGCTCTCCAGAAAGCGGAGCAATTGCATTTAGCCCGAAAGAAAGCTATCGTGTCGTGGCGCAATGCAGTGACGGCCACGTTTCATCAAGTCGTTCAGAATTCGTCAACGTCTGTGGAGCTTTTACAGGATATTTTGGAACATTCGCCCCTGCTGCAAGAATATGAAAAGGCGAGTCCTTTGGAACCGCATTTGGAAGAGTTTCTTCCTTTATTGGTGAAAAACCGAAACAAGGGCCAATCCGCTCGATTGTGTTTGGCGCGGTTCATTCTAAGACTACGTCCTCTTCTTCTCTTGACGCCGATCCCGACTATTGGAAGAAGTGTTCTCCATGTTGCATCGTGGTGGGGTGACTGTGAACTTGTCAATCAGATTTGCAATATCTATAAAGAGATGAAGGAGCACTCGCAGAAGGGGAAAGAAAAGTCAGATCCTTCGGCAAAAAATATCTGTGGCCAGTGGGCATGAAATCATTAATAAGCCTTGATGAAACATGCCACGAATCAGGATTGAATCCAGTTCATTACGCTGCCATCTCGGGCAATCTAGTTGTTCTTGAAATCCTGATGCGGGCAGGTTGTAAAGTCGATACCAGGACAAATGCATCACATACATGGTCCAGAGCATCAGGAAATGGGATCACTGCTCAAGAACTGGTGCAAGGTGTTCTTTCGAAAACAAACGATGTAGAGACACTTGGTACAGCTTACTTTGATATTGCCAAAGAACACAAATACACACAAAAGCTCTATGTGGCGCTGTTGACCAAAATAAGCTTACGACTCAAAGATGTTGCGAACGGTCGGCTTGAACACACCACCGTAGCCAATATTCAACAAGAAGCCGAGGCCATCCATCGGCAGTGTGAGAAGGAAGACGACGTAGCAAAGAAAGATGACGTCTCTACGAATAATAGTAGCACGAATGATACAAGTGCCAAGTCTACACTTCCTGGAGTAGATAATGAGCAGACAAGTGAATCTGGGGTCTTTCCGGGTAAGCGGCTGCGAAAGAAGAAAAAGAAGCCACAGGAGGTCACCAAATCGGAGGACGACAAGAAGCCATCTGCGGTTCAGTCGACGATGTCGTCCTTGGTACACCGAGAAGATCCGGTTGTGACTGCGTTGCTGGGTATGGGCTTTGAGAGAGAGCAGGTTCAGACTGCGATCAATGCATGCGGCGGTCATGACCGAGCTACTGTTGATAACGCTGTTGCGTGGATCTTTGGTCAGCAAGAGAATAGCGACAAAGCCGTTCCACCAGCTCGACACGAAACAGCAACAACAAATCAAGATGACGCGTGGAATTCGAAGCAACCAAAGAAGAAAGAGTCGAAACCGGTCGAAAGTCTTCGTGTCAACGAAAAGGCGGTTGTGCCAAAAGATGACAGGGTTGTTCGAAACCGTGAATGGCCCAGTCGTCCAGGCGAGGCAGCCAAAGGCCCGAGTCAAAACCACCAAAGCCGACGAAATCAGCATTTCCTCCTCTGGTTCTGGAAAAGCTTCCCGACTCGCGAAAACCCCGCCATCATTTCCAAAAGTACGCGAGGAGCAAGTTGCTAGTACAAACAATGCAATTTTACAGGAATCTGCAACGGCGTCCTCTTCGATCGAGCATCGAACGATTGAAATCTTCAACGATGATGCCACCGTTTCAACCCTTGGCAGTATTGCGACTCGCTCTACGATTGTTCCGCACAGTAACGCACCACCCGGATTTCACGTTCCACCGACCATGTTTGAAGAGCCGTTGTCTTCTAGCTGGAACCAGAATACGTTTGGAAACCCTAGCTATGGATCGAGTCCTCCACCTCCACCCGCCATTTCTGAATCAATGGTCATGCAGAGTCTCGGTTTACACAGGACTCCCGTTGCTGCAAATCCTCCGCCCGCGTATCGAAGCCCGATCGAGCACCAGCCTATGTTGGATCCGCACCACCAGCTGTTTACGGGTTACAACAATAATCTTCATCTTAGCGCAGCAGGGGCTGGAGATTCGCATGTAATGCTGGGCGGTTTAAATCAGCGAAATTCTCATTTTGGAGCAGGGCGACTTCCTACCCATCATCCTCCTCTGCATCATCCCCGTCCGAGTCACGAGCCTTCTCATCCGCATCATCACTACGACCCCGGCTTCGCTTCTGTTTCTCAATATGCGTTCACGGGCAACAACAGCGGCAATTTTCGAAACGACAACACCGGACTCGGTAATTCCTTGTTTCCGTCCTCGATTGCACCCGATCCTTTGACTGGATTGAGAAGCTTTGTAGCCCCGAGGCTGATGACTTTGCGCTTCCCGTGGGGCTTGGCTTGGAGAAGGCGAGGGAACATCTCTTTGGGACAATACTCCAGCAGACAATGTGGATAGTGGTATCTGGGTGTGACACTGTTCGGCCTTTCGAACGACGACAAGAAGCGGCCACCGAACTGGAGCGGCGATGGCCTCGGTGGATCCATTTGGTGATGCTAGTATGGGTTATAGTCTACCTATAAGAGCTGGACTAGTGAATTACGAGAACTCGATTGCTCTAATCAAGCGTACAACTAATGCTATATTCTAAAGCAAGAAATTGTTAGGATTGTCAGTTCCGACTGTCGTCTCTCACTCTCACCCCGGGCCTGGCCTGGGCTCCACCGGCTTTCGCGGCGACATAAAGTCTTCTTAGACATAGGCCCTAAATCCTATTAATCAATGTGTTATAATAGTATAGTCAATTCCGAGCTACTCGACTACTACTTGTTTTTACTGTTCCAAGAGTTTCTTCATTTCCCCGAGGCAATCGCCTTTTGCGTATCGTCATTTCCACCAATGTGCTTTCCATTGACAAATACATTCGGCACCGTCTTTTGTCCCGTCATTTCAAGCAGAGAGTCTTGAATCTCCGCACCATCGTCCATTTGATTCAATTCAAAGATTTTGGCATCGACGCCGAGTTCCAAAACGAAGCCTTTGTTTTGCCGCAAAAGGGCAGTACGACTTTGAAAAGATTGTGACTTGATTCGAATTGATTTCGGACGTGATAAAGTCCGTCTTGGATGCCATGCGACGGACAAACCAGCTGTTGGGCTGCGCAATTGCAACATTTGTAACGGCCAATTGGCGAGTCGTAATGCTCGGAGCAAAGGCTTTGGCCGAAGTCGCAGTGAATGCAATGAAGCAGGAAAGGAAGCGATTCTCATGGTCAAGTGTTGTTGATTCGATTCGATTCGATTCGACTCGTTGTTTGATTTGTCAAAAAGAAACTAGTCTATTACAGAGTAGACTAGGATTTGTGATTGTTAGGATCCTCGCAACTCGCAAAACGATCGGATGCGTCGGCGTCGGTGCTGGAAGAATTCTACGACGTAACCGGTAGGCCGTAAAATCGGGCTGTGTATTTTCTTATTTCGTTTATTATGCTACGTGTAAATGTGATGGAGTCGATGAGTGTTTTCGTTTGATCCTGTCGATTTCTACTTGCCCTGGTAGGATGATTGAAAGGTGTCAATAGATAGCGTTCCACTATTCCACATTCCTAAAGCCCTTAGGTTCTTCATCGGCTTGCCCTTAATAGGTTGTGTAGGAATGAGTAGCTGACACTTTGACATGCCTTCCGATAGCTTTCATTCATACCAGCTCCCGTAGGTAGATCGTACAGGAGGTACTCTGTAGGCGATACTTGTGCCTTTGTCCACTGTGGCAAATCTACTAAACGGGGTTTTACTGTGCAGCCAATTGTGCCGAGAGGTTGTTTCTGATTCTCATTGTGCCACAGTTAAAGAGTCACAGTGGCTTGTCTAGAGCCGTCCGTTCTGCGTCGAGGTTGGTTTCCTCTCACTCCTCTCACTCTTCGATGCAGTCCATTCATTGATGTGTAATTTGTCGGATGGCCCGATCATCCTTTGATAAATGTAGATTGTTTTTTCATGCATTGAGTGTAGATTGTTGTGTAACATGTAACATGCAATACGAACTGATGAATTGATTCATTCAGTACTACCATCCCATGATGGCTTTCCGATGTCTCCGCAGTAGGTCAACAGGAAGAGGTTTTGTCAGAATGTCCGCTGGTTGACTCTCTGTATCAATTTTGTGAATTGTTATCTCTTTCCGAACCACGTAGTCACGGAAGTGATGCAACTTTACTGCCAAGTGTTTAGTGCGAGGTCGCCACTTGTGAACTGTTGCGATTTCAAGTGCCCCACTGTTGTCTTCGAATACACGACAGTGAACTTTCGGACGGTGATCGAGAACGTCGAACCCATGGTCTTTCATTTCTTTCAAAAGCTCCATGATTGGTATTGCCTCTCGGAGGGCATAACTCAAACCAGTGTACTCCGATTCAGTCGTCGAAAGTGCGATCTCTGTTTGCAACTGAGACTTCCAAGTGATCGGACATCCAGCATAGGTTATAATGTAGCCGTGTCTGGACCGAACGGTACTGGGTTCATGGCCGTCGTCTTTATTGTAATTGCCGCAGAAGTCGGCATCGACAAAGACTTCAAATGATTTCGATGAGTCAGGTTTGAGGATCATCCCTTTGTCTGCCGTTCCTTTCAGATATCTTCCCAACCATCGAGCAGCGTCGCCGTGTTGCTTGCGCGTCAGCTCAGGCTTGGAGAAGCGTGCGATCTGGTGAACGGCATACGCAATGTCCGGGCGCGTTCCTCTTTCAAGATAATTGAACTTTCCAACAACTCTTGGGAGATTGAAACAGTTGTCAAACGAAGGTGACGATTCGAATCGATGAAGAATCTGAGATGTCTTTGCAGGTGTGTCTTTCGTCTTTGCATCGGAAGGTAACCGCAGCAGGTCAAGTATTTGTTGAATCAAATGCGGTTGCGTCATTTCAATTTCACCGTTCGCTTTTCGTTCGATGTTTACTCCAAGAAAGTCACTCAAGTCTCCTTCGACAGTCATGTCAAGAATTGCTTGCATCTCTTCGACGGTGTTGTTGATTTCGTTTTCATCCGGTCCGGCCAGAATTGAATCGTCGGTGTAAAGAACATAAATCATTTTGCCTTTGTAAAGACACATTCTTCGACAGCCGATTGTTCGAAGCCAATAGTCTTGAGTTTCGAGACAAGGTATTGATTCCAGACTCGACCGGCTTGCTTTTGACCGTAAGTATTTTGTCTGAGCTTGAAAACATATTCACCTGGCTTTGCTCCTCTCACTTCGAAACCTTTCGGAATCTTCATGTAAAGGTCACGTTCGACTGGAGCTTGCGTGAAAGCAAGAACATAGTCAAGTTGCTTCGTGTACCATCCATGAATGAGAACGAGGATTAGCAGAAGTCGGATCGAGTTCCAACTTGCAACAGGAGCGTACGTCTGATCGTAGTCGCGGTCCTTTATCATTCGAGAGCCGTCGATGTTGAGTCGAGCTTTCCACTTTTTGACTTCTCGAGTGCGAATGTCACGCTTGCGTTTCATTTGCCAAACCGCAGGTAAGATTGTCGCATCCTTTGGCACGTCGTTGATGTGCTTCAACTCTAACCCCGTAATCCATTTGCGAGTCTACTTCCTTGCGCATCGCCGTCATGAACTCGTCCTTGTCAGGTTCTTTCATCGCCTGATGCAAGTACATTGTATCGGGGTCGGCAGTTGCTTTGAATGCGAGGAGAGGGTGCTTCGGAGTTGGATCGTCGTCGGTATCAGGAAAGAGTGCTTGGAGCGAAAAGATCTCGCCTTGTACCTTTTGATCACGAATTAAAACTT
Source organism: Fistulifera pelliculosa (assembly GCA_026008555.1). Classification (NCBI taxonomy): domain Eukaryota; phylum Bacillariophyta; class Bacillariophyceae; order Naviculales; family Stauroneidaceae; genus Fistulifera; species Fistulifera pelliculosa. The sequence goes on along the minus strand of BROJ01000063.1, from coordinate 187,269 downwards.
CCATGGCAGCAATCAACCGTTTCGGAGCCGAATGTTTGCGGGACGATTTACGATTGGGGATGTTTGCTGGTGCTGGGAATTTTGTGTCGCAGGTCGTTGTTGCTGAGTCTGTGTCGGCTGATCCTGAAGCGTCGGCGCTTGCGTCGGAGCTGGAGGATGTTGTTGTTGCTCCCTCTCGAGCTGCGGGAGAAAATGACCTGGCTCGGGAGCTCCCTCTGAAGCCTCGGGTGGAGGTAGGAGGGTGAACTCTGCATCCGGTGCAGAAGGCGGTGTGGCGTTAGCGGCACGCTCTGGAGCGGCGATGAATCCGGCTTGTTCCTGCCAGAGCGAAACCGGTCGCTCTTGCATCGTCTTGTTTTTAACTGTGTAGAACAGGAGTCGAGTTTGACGTGGAATTGCGGAGAGACTCGCCCTGTCTGGAGGTTGAGACCAGTGCAACATTGCTGGAATGCTGGGGCGAGCGACCTAGATAAAGGCCAATGCGAGCGCGTTCCATCCATTTACCACCGGGTGGCCGACGTTTGCCTTGCTGGAGCGAGTTGTCCAGGACGTAAGCTGGACAGCCGAAGTGGTGCCAATGTTTGGGATTTTCGTGGACGGTGGTCCCGCTGAAAACTTGTTCGGGGACTGGCGATCGGGATTGCTGAGCCACGGAGTCGAATTGATCGAGTCGTTTGCCATCTTGATGGCGTAGGGCCAGAGATTAGTGGTGACAGCCTCGGGCCACCGCTTAGCGGCGAAGATCAACATAGTGCGAGCCATATCTTGGAGCTGGCGGATGCGATTTTCCGCCTTTCCGTTCTGATGATGAGCGTTGACGCTCGCGAAGGAAAGTCCCTGCTGTTTCGAATAGCAATCGCGGACCCAGTCGTTTGCTGCAAACGTACCATTGTCGGCATGATAATGCTCGATGGTAACTCCTCGTTGTCGTCGTGCGTATCGTTCAAAAGCTTCCTTTGCCTGAAGTGTTTCGTGCGCGGTGGTGGACTTTGCAAATGAACGTAGCTGAGACTGGAGTACTGGTCTACGAAGACGGTGGCTGCGGTGTAGCGGTCCTTTGTTAGGAAGCCAGCCATTTGGGCGATGAGACCAGGTGTTCGTGAGATGAGCTGGTCGACCGAAACGACTGTACCTGGTTTGCGAATCGGGTCAATGGTTGACGCATTCAATACAGTCTTGGTTCGCCACGGGCGACGAGACGCCTTTCCGAATTGGCAGGCGCTGCAGATAGGGACGGGGCATTTGGCGAGCCGACGAGGAATAATACCTAGCGTCGCCATAATGTGAAGTTTCTTGAACGAACAATGCCCGAGACGCAAATGATACCGCAAGAGCTCGGCTGAAGGGTTGTCTGATTTGTGTTCGTCGTCATCTGCCATGTCGTCGATTGATGTTGGTCCTTGTGCGTCGACATCGAAGTCGAAGCTGTGGGGTTCGGTACCCACTGGTGTTGCGAAATTGTGTCGCGAGGATCTCTTCCGGAGAGATTGAGATTAGTGTCGGGTTCGGTCAATTCAGCAATGTTGCATTCATGGCACATTGGTTCGGCCAAGTCACCGGAGTCGTCGATGCCAGCTTCAACACAGAAAGCATGGTACTGGGAGTAGCCCGAAGCCAAACTGAACGTAGCGACATTGGTTCGAGGATCAAGGGGACAGTTTTCTGGTAGCTTCGCTGTTTCCAAAATAAAGTACATGTTGAGTGTGTTGTAGTTTCGCCAGTTCCTACCGTAGGTTTCGTATCTCTTTGAGTCTTCGCCCAGTGTTGAGGACTGAACAAGCGGACACCGCCCTGCGGCACGTAGTACGAGTTCGGTATGAGGAAATCGTGAACCTTGCCAGTGTCGTCTTCGACTCTCCATTTGAGTGTACCGACTTGAACGTTGTTGACGCGCGCACCGCCGAAGCCCTTGATGTAACGCTTAGTAGGGATAGGGACACCCTCGAAGTCACTGATCACGTGTGACATACAGGCGCTGCAGCGGTTGTCGATGCCAACAGGCGCTGAGTCAGTGTCGAACGATGTCCAATTGAGGTGCTTGTCATGCATTACTTGCATTGAGATGACCGACAACACAAAAGCCTCGAACGCTTGCGCGTGGTTTGCTTTTCTCTTTCGTCTTCACTTTTACTCTTGTGGGAAGGAAACTGTAAGAGAAGCACCGACAACAGGTTTGACAAAGCGTGCTTGGCTTTCTGGTAAGTGCAGACAGCCGTCGCAACCGGAGTGTACTGAGAGAATCTTGATTCTTCTGTCTCGTCGGCGTTTGGTCTCCAAACTGATCTGAAGTGCATCCCATCGCCGCTTGAATTTGTCCTTGGTGCGCTTGAGCCACGATTTCAACCACTCACACTTCCTTCGTTTGGACTTAGGAATGTAATGAGCAGCGTCATTATCATGGACAGGGACAAATGCGATGATGATGCATAGAGCTGTGGCGACAGTGAGGATGAGAGCGGATGCGGTGATCCAACTCAGAGCTGCTCTCATCCACGCTGCGATCATCGTTCGCCACAGCGGGGCCTCGTGGCGGGCTCATTCGGAGTCGCTTTCGTGGTCTTGACCTTCGATTGCTTTGAGAGCTTTTGCGAACTTGAGTTTCTTCTTCTGATCATTCTTGCCGGTGAACTTCTTGTCTTTTCCCTTGTTATTCAGAGCACGACAATCAACCGGTTTGTGGATGCACCAGCGTTTGAGCGCGGTACACCACCAGTACTCTTTTCCGTCAACGACCTTGGGTTTGTTTTCGTCTCCGTGCTTGGGTGTCACTTTCATCCAGTCGGCAATCTCGCGTTTCTTGTCCTTGCCTTGCGGAGGGTCTTTTGCACCGCCTTTTGCGTTCTTGTTTGCGTTTCCTTGGTCGTCTTGCCTTTCTTCTCGAGCCCTTTGATCTTGGCTTCGAGAGCAAGGATTCGCTTGTCGGACTCGGCAGAGGCCTTCCATTCACCACGACTGGTGAGGATTTTGTACTTCTCTTCGGCAAGGCGCATCAAGTCGTTGGGAGAGCTCTGCTCCTTCTTCGTAACTCTCTTCTTTGCGCTTGATGAACTGGGCGAACTCGTTGTCCTTTGCTGCCTTGTAGCCCTTGAAGAGATGAATCAGGAGGTCCGAAGACTCCTGCCTGTGCTTGTTGAGCGCAATGACCAGAGTTCGCACATGGATGTTGAACTTCTTGATATCCGAATCAACTGTGGGCATGTAAGCATCCAGATTCGCAAGTTGCGTACGAATGCTCGATACAGTTGCGTGTGTTTCGATTCCACTTTCGTCAATGATGACCTTGAGGAATGGAACTCCAGCTGGGACTCCGTTGATCATGTAGAGGTGAGATTTGACCGTCACCTTAGCTCGACCTGCCAAGGACAGGAGTTCAACAGCATGTGGTAAAGCATGACTGAATCTTGAGCCTTGCGCGTCTCCGTATTGACGTACGAAGCTGCATCTGCCTGAACTTCCTGGAGAGTGATGACACCGTAGTTTCCAAGGTAGTCGAGGGCGACTGGCGCAGCGGTCGGAATTTCACGATGAGGGACCTGAAAGATCGGGCGAAAGCCAGCTGTGAGGCTGCGTTGCTCAGCAAGCTGAAGGAAGTCGTAGAGACCTTCGAGGTCGCAGTTGAACAACTCGCTTGAGTCTGAGTAGAGGCTCTTCGTCGCGCTCTGAAAAGCTTTGACACTTTCAGCGCGTGAGAAGTCGAGCACTCCGGGAATGGCCTGAGCAGGCACGAGGGCAAACGGTACAACAGCTGCAGGAGCATTGTCTTGTGGAGCGTTGCCTTGAGGGTCGTTGCCTTCGGGGCCTTGATCTCCACCAGGTCCTCCGGGAGGACCGCCGTCTCCACCATCCGGATTCCTGCGATTCCCGCGCGCACAGAGGCGGCGGTGGCTCGGGTCGTGACAGTGGTCATGGTGTTAGTGATAATAACTTGTTTTGCTTAGCGCAGAGGAAGCGTGGAAGAATTCTACGACGTAACCGGTAGGCCGTAAAATCGGGCTGTGTATTTTCTTATTTCGTTTATTATGCTACGTGTAAATGTGATGGAGTCGATGAGTGTTTTCGTTTGATCCTGTCGATTTCTACTTGCCCTGGTAGGATGATTGAAAGGTGTCAATAGATAGCGTTCCACTATTCCACATTCCTAAAGCCCTTAGGTTCTTCATCGGCTTGCCCTTAATAGGTTGTGTAGGAATGAGTAGCTGACACTTTGACATGCCTTCCGATAGCTTTCATTCATACCAGCTCCCGTAGGTAGATCGTACAGGAGGTACTCTGTAGGCGATACTTGTGCCTTTGTCCACTGTGGCAAATCTACTAAACGGGGTTTTACTGTGCAGCCAATTGTGCCGAGAGGTTGTTTCTGATTCTCATTGTGCCACAGTTAAAGAGTCACAGTGGCTTGTCTAGAGCCGTCCGTTCTGCGTCGAGGTTGGTTTCCTCTCACGGTGCGCTGTTTGTTCCACCGTGTTCGGGAGAATGACGTAACCTTATTTAGTCTTGTTGCGACAGGATCTGGTTTTCAGGCTTCCTTTTTATTCTTTTTTCAAATGCAGCGCTGCGCTGATCTCGTCATTCCTTGGACATTGCAAACCTTTCTTTTGGAAGGACTCGCGGCAAAGGAATAGCTCGGTATCAAGTGGCAAACATCACTCCTAGAGCTAGGGACTCTATATAATAAGGAAAGTTGGGTAAGTAATACGAATCAATCGGTACAATTTTTAATAAAAAACTATTACTCTCAATCTGACGCAATGCTCTTTGAGGTCAGTTGACAGACGGTACCATCACAAAATATTCAGCATGTATATCTTTCCACATTAAGTCACGCCATCGCAGCGTCTACCAGAATTGAGGTCCACCAAGACGGCGGCTGACAGGACACTGGGTGGGGTTCGTCTCCACAGTCAGGGTCGTGATCAAGTTCCGATTGGTGTTTTGGAACGGGCAGAACCACGGCTTGTTAGCTGGGCGACTACTGTCGCATTTCAAAATGGACCAGTTACTCAATCCGTTACCCTCAGTTCTGCCGGCTGAGTCGAATCTGCTACAATTGTCGGTAAGTACAACAGATCCGCCTTCAAGGCACTGAGGATAAGGCAAATACTGCGTGTCCTGGACGTTGCCGAAGTTGCACTGAAGCAATGACGTATTGGGAGGTCCGCACACGTAGGCGTTGGTTCCACACTTCAAAACAAAACCTCCCGTGTACCTGTTGTTACAGGCAGGACACGCATTGTTCAGACACGTTTCGGGCAAATCGCATGGGTCCGCCGGGTTAGCTGTACGGCAGACTGTGCCCGTTGGGCAGGCTGGGGTAGGAGCAGGAACCGGGGCGGGGACAGGCACTGGAACCGGTACGGGCACAGGCACCGGGGCGGGGACAGGCACGGGAACCGGGACCGGCACAGGCACCGGGGCGGGGACAGGCACCGGTACGGGCACAGGCACCGGGGCGGGGACAGGCACTGGAACAGGCACCGGTACGGGCACAGGCACTGGAACAGGCACCGGGACTGGAACGGGCACCGACACGGGAAGCGCCGAAGGTTCTGCAGATGGTGAAGTTATGGGCCCTGCAGATGGAATCTGCGACGGCTTGTTAGAAGGCTTTGGTGTTGTGGGATCAGGCGTAGGTCCGGAGCTCGGTGCTTTCGATGGAGCTTCCGTGGGCTCAGGCGTAGGTCCGGAGCTCGGTGCTTTCGATGGAGCTTTCGTGGGATCAGGCGTAGGTCCGGAGCTCGGAATGTCCGATGGAGCTTTCGAAGGAGTTTTCGTGGGCTCAGGCGTAGGTCCGGAGCTCGGTGATTTCGAAGGAGCTTCCGTGGGCTCAGGCGTAGGTCCAGAGCTCGGAATGTCCGATGGAGCTTTCGAAGGCTCAGGCGTAGGTCCATAGCTCGGAATGTCCGATGGAGCGTTCGAAGGAGCTTTGGTGGGCTCAGGCGTAGGTCCGGAGCTCGGTGCTTCCGATGGAGCTTTCGTGGGCTCAGGCGTAGGTCCGGAGCTCGGTGCTTTCGAAGGAGCTTTCGTGGGCTCAGGCGTAGGTCCGGAGCTCGGTGCTGCAGAAGGCGCAGAAGTCGGACAGGTGGACAGACTAATTGTCTCCAAACAATGTGCTGTTCGACCTGTTCCGCATGCTCGTCCTTGGTTGCCGTTACCGCCGCAAAACTGGTTGTTCATGTTAGCAGTACCTGCGGTCAGGCCATCGTGGGTATTGATGGTCACAGAGGCTGCACCGCGCGGAGCTAGGACTGTCAAGACATTGACAGTGTTACACTTTCTGCCTGCAGACGTTCCACCCTGGGCAACGCACGCTGCGGCCGGGACGGTACAATTGCCTGGCAAGAAGGTCGTTCCGACGGTCGAGCCAGTGCAGCAAGCCCAACTGATCGCGCTATTTTTGCATTTGGAGAAATCAAGCTCGACAGTGATAGTGCCATTTCCGTTGTCGCTTCGAGAGAGGCACTCGAAACATCCGGTTCTTTGCTGACAAGTCCAGCACTGCTGATTACGCTGTCCTGACACGGACACGGTAAAGAGAGAGAGCCCGATGCACAAGGCACGAAAGAGAGGAGATGCGAACATGATCGACGAAGAACGGTAGAGAATAATGCGACTGAGTCAATCAATGGCGACAATAAAGTGAGCAAGAGAAGCAAGAGGTTCAAAGTTAGAAACGAAACGAAACAAATCATGGTGTGCCTTCAGAACTCAAAACACTCCTATGCTTTCTTACCTTCACGTTTCAGTGATTGTTCAGATTATGAGAGCAGAGAGCTGCATCCAAAGCAATCGTTTTCCGCCGCATCCAACATCTAACATCATCCAACACGCGGCTCGCCGCATGTTTTTGTTTCGTGAGAGACGAGGCTTATGTATTTCGGATGCAGGCTTTGCTTCTTCCAGGCACGCTTCGCTCACATCGCACATTCCATGTCATTATTTATGCTGCTATTTTTATACGCTACGCTCTACGTACTGTACCGGTTGTCTTCCCTAGAAAGTTATACCGATGTATAAGTACGCTAGACATCGCAACTCGCAACAACCCAAGAAATGAGAAATGTCGTGAGATCCGGGATCGATTTGGTAATTTGGTAACCTTTATTTGCTTATTGACAAAACAATCATTTATCATTTCGCTGATAAGCCCCAACAACTCGTGAACAGATCCTTGATTAATAACTACCGTAATAAGTAATAACGTAATAACGTGTTCCGGCTGGACGACGGAGTCCGAAGTAACGGAAAAAATGAGGAAACACATTTTGTCAATCTTTCAAACGTCGGCTGCCGTCTGCCGTGCAAGTGCATTTTGCATTGTATCTATCTCTGTACACTGTAAACTGTACCAGTACATTGAAAGGATATAAGATATAAAAATGGAGTATTAGTGACTAGTGACACGAATGGAGCATGCTTGTCGATATACTCTAAGTATCCTTTTGAAACGAGTTTTGAAGAGTATAAATGTTTGCGGGCCATAGCAAACGCGAAACAAACGTACTCGATTTTTGCATGTGGGCAATGTTCACGAGGGGTTAATTGCAGTCGGATGCTCATTGCTGAAATCCTGCATGCAGGATCGCTTTCGGGTCAACGGTTAAAACGCCGTTAGGTAGCTGTTCTACAATGTTATCGTTTGAATTTCGGATCCTCTGTTTCTGTGTCAAGTGTCAAGTGTCAACGCGATGTGTAAAAAATGATGTTATGACTTTTATGACGTACCAGGTACAGTACGTCAGCTCTATTCTCTTTTCTCTCTATTCTCCCTCGTTCCGACGACGCCGCGCCAAGCCAAGCGGAAAGCCGAACGAATGTGAATGAATAGGATGACGGCCTAGAGAGGGTCTATGATGATGAAGGGAAATAAAAGGAATGATCGCAGATATGCCCGTTACAGTACTGCGGATCCCGGCAATAGGATATTCGACTTGCCATCATTGTCATGCCGATGAACTATCACAGAAAGCGCGCCGTTTAACGTTTAACTACCTTAGAAAGAACATACCGGTATTCTCTGGGAAGCGCAGAGCACCATTTCCTGTTGATGGTTGTCCCTCTTCTGAAACATCACTCGCCAGATTGGCGCTAGGTTGTCCCAACAAGGACAATTTCTAACAAAATGAGCTGTTGTCGATGACGTGAGAGGTCTTTTCCCTATTGCACCGACAACAAACTGCGTATCTCAGGCCTATCGATTGAGAAAATGATAGGCGTTTAACGTTTAAAATACAATGTAAAGGAATGTTTTGCTGATTTGGGTAAACTAGGGGAATAAATCTTACGTTCGTTCTTTAGCTAACTGCTGCCGTTGTTTTCAAGTTACGCTTCACAATTTCAATTCATGTACGCAATGAAAGAATCCAAATTACTGGACAAGAGCAATTGTGTGCAAGCGGGAGATTGTTGCTGTGCCGTTATCGACAAAGCAGAGCTCAACAAAACCATGCGCTGCTGTTGATCTACCGTTTGCTGACACTGATGTGCAAAGGCATACAATCGATTGTATGCTAGTTGTGGTTCAATTCGTTCGTGCTGTACGCGGTGCCAATATGCGCCCTTGCCTTGCAACTGAACACGGAATTGGCGATTGCGCGTCAAGGCATTCAACAAGTGTTCTACCATCACGTCGGTGTGTTCGCGAGGACAGTCAACTAGATCAAGTTGCTTCAATGCAGTCTGGTGTGTGAGTACAAACATGGCCTGTGACAACAATTGTGGATGCGAGACATTTCGGAGAATTAATCGCTGTAATCGAGTGTTGCCCCGCAAGCAATTTACAGCAAGCGAAAGATGATTGGTCGCATTCCATGAAACGGGAAAATGAATGCCAAGGGTTTTCACGTTTGAACAGTCTTTGACGGCGCAAGCCAGCAAGTTCATCCAACAGGACTGTGCTTGTGCATGCGCGTCGTCTTCCAGTATTAATGTTTGCGGGCCTCCTGTTTGTGCGAGCGATTGACATAATCTCTGTGCGTGATCGGAGAATTGGCACCGTAGTAGAGAAAGCTGAGCAGGAACTGTACTAATAAAGGCCGAGTCTTGTGCATCAATCGCAATACCCTCCAAGGTCAGTTCATCAACCTGCATCAGCCGTAACAACCGTTTCCAGACGACTGGATCCCACGGAAGCGAGTGCAGCGACAGTGCTCGCAAGGTATTCGAACTTTCAAAGGCTTGAAGAATAGCATGCCCTCCGTCGACAAACCTACAGTTGTGCAAAGCGAGACGCACCGCATGCTGCGCCAGGACGACCGACTGCTCGTTCGAAAAGGTAAAATGGTGAAAGCCGACGGTGCAATGAGCATTATTCGTCAATATAGTGCGCAGTTGCTCGGTCGAGAATGCGCAACTCCAAGAATTCTCTTCATTGTAGTCGTGATCCTCCTCTTGATCGTATTTGTTCCAGTCACAATGACGCATCAAAGTCATTTCTTTTGCGTGAGACAGTTGAAACAGAAACGTTACTCCTTTTGCCGCTTGCTCAAATGTACGAGCCGCAATGAGAATGAGACTGTGAGAGGATTTGACTTGGAGTCGAATGGGAAAGTCGGCGTCGTGTTGATGTTTTCTAGAAAGAAAGGTGCATTGATTCCATCGGAATGGGCCCTTTCCGTGCAGAATCTCAACCAGCGTCTCAAATTCGGAGATAGATTTGTTGTTCATCGTAAGGAAAGAGAAGCAAAGCAATGGAAAAAAGAATGAGAGCCGTTTGTTAGAACATTGTTTTCGTTGGTGAAAGAACAAAATAATTTGTGAGCTGTTGCGCGCCCTGACGCAGCAACAGAAATAGTACAAAAGTCGACGTGGTTGCGACTGTGACCGGACTAGTCGGATTTCGTACTTTACAAACAACAGTCCTTCTTGGAATAGGGATTTATTACTTGGACAACTTCAATCAAGAACTGCGGCCACGTCTTTGCAAAAGTGCGCAAAAGATCGACGTCCTGCCGTGAGTGGGAAAAATACTCTCATTCATCTTTTTCAAACTCAATTTCACTTATTTTATTTCTGTCGACTGGTGAAGTCGAATGTCTATTCATTCAACAACTTTTCGCTCTGTGCAGATTGGCATGTTTCACTCTCGTATCTTGGGAACACTGAAAGGAAACCATGTGGCGGCGCGACGCCTCAAGACGCAAAGCAACTCAAACGGACGAAAAGAAGAAGAAAAAAGCCCCATTAAAGACTTTTATTCTTCTAATATGTAATGAACTATGTTCTTTTCGAGCCACGCGGTGAATGCGGGTGTTCTCTCGAGCGCAATGGAAATGCGTGGTTTGCTTTCGCTCTCTTGTCGCTGAGCAGATGCGTCGAATGTGACGGTGCAGGTCGTTCTCTGAGTGGTCGCAACAATCATCCGTATGTAAATAAATCAAAACTAAATGATCGTAAAACGTGAGAGAAAAGGATGGAACGGAATATAAAGCAAAAGGAAAGGATGAAGGGAGCGACACTTTTCTCGACGCCGACGATTCCAAACTCAATGACAGACGAACGCACAAACAACGCACCGCTCAATTTTGGCAATTTGATTCCGTTCCAGCAACAGAACAGTATCAACCGACACGGAAATGGCCCTTCCATGGCCACGAGAAGAATGTGTCGGTTTCTCTTGAGGTATTTTTTCGTCAAATTGTCGTAATGCGCAGCTCTTTGATTAGCGGATATGTTGATAATGGGTCTGTCGAATGAGTCCTCCTGTACATCGGCATCGTCTTCTTCGATTATGGAAGCATCCGACGAATCGGCTCCGCCGTCATCCTCTTCCTGCAGACGGATTGATCCTTCGTTTTCGTTCATTTTCGATGGCTCCTTTCGTCAAAGAAACGCTCGTGGTCAGAAGTATATCGTTCTTACTTCGAATTAGAGAAAGCAATGCAATGATTCATTTTAAGAAGAATGGAATGTCGTTTCTTAGGTTGTGTGTTTAACACTATTTGATGCGAATAGTTCGCAGTTCGCACCATCCATAGTGGTGTTCCTAAAAGTGATTAGTGCCGACCGAGCGCATCATTTTGACTCCTCGAAGTGCGGAAGTACCGGTCTGACGAGAAGACATATCAGCACTTTAGGCACCACAAAATCAAGCGCTCTGCACTCTAGGTCGATCGATCGATCGATCAATCAATTTCTTTCATTTCAAATGGCGACGCTTCCTAGCTTGCTACTTTTTTACTTTGCCGATTGCCTCCTAGGCAGATTACAACAAAGAACTGCACAAAGGCAAACGCTATGTGTGTGTAGAATCTATAGGTACATAACTACTAGAGCGAATGCTCTTTATGCCGCATTTGTACACTCCGAACAGCACGTTTCCGGTTCGCAGGTCACAGCGCAGTCGACAACCAGAATATCCAGCAAAGAGACGGATCGGCTGCTACAGCACAAAGTTGTTCTGGTACGCTTCCCGTCAATCCTGTGTTATTGCCTAGCTGGACTTCGAGCAATGTTGTTATTTGGCCGAGTTCGGTCGGTATCGTACCGGTGAGGGCGTTTCCATTTAGACGCAGCGTCTCCAGTAGCGTCAGCTGTCCCAGTTCAGTTGGTATCACGCCCGTTAAAGGAGCATTTTGTGCCAGGTTCAGATATTTCAGATTTGATAGGAAGCCAAATTCGATAGGAATGACACCAGAAAAGAAGCAAGCTTGAGCACTGAACCTTTCCAGATTCGTTAGTAAGCCGAGTTCGGGTGGCAGAGGACCAAAAGTAAAGTTGAATCCAATTCTATGTCTTTGAGGGTAAACATGGTGAAAAGCTCGACTGGAATTGCTCCACTCAGTGCACTATTGCCGGAAAGGTGTAATGTTTCTGATACAACGAGGGAAGGGTTAGAAATTGGAAGTTTGTAGGATATCATTGGTGTGCCCTGGAAACACAGTCAAACATACCTAAGGCCAATGCTGATGCTATTGCGACTGGTATCATGCCAGTTATCAGGTTTCGTGATAGCCGGAATTCCGTAAGATTCGGAGCAGTTTCCCAGCCCGCTGCTGGAAGAGCTCCGGTGAACTGATTATCTTCCAGAACCAAGACCTGAATGCTCGGTAGATTGAACAAATCTGCAGGAAAAGGTCCAGTGAGACCCGTGCTATTGAGATGTAGCTCTTTTAGACCCGTCAACGTTGCGATTTCAGGTCCCAAAGTGCCACCAAGGATGTTTCCCGCTAACGATAAGATTTCTAGCTCGGTCAGAGTCGCCAGACTCGGTAGCGGTCCCACAAGTCCATTTGATTCCAGGTATAGTTCACGGAGTGTGACGATTGCGCCAAGCTCGGTAGGTATTGTCCCGGTGAAAAGTTGAGATTTAGATTCAAAACTTGAAGTGATGCTAAACTTGTCAACACCGACGGTACCGGACCAGTTAGCTGGTTCGTATTCATATCGAGAACCTCTAAGGCTATCAGGAGGCGACGCTCGCTGGAAGAGCACCAGAGATAGCGTTGTCGAAAAGCAATAATTCCCTTAGACTCGCAATATTCCCCACTTCTTCCGGGAGAGGACCAAATAAAGCGTTTGACGACAAATCCAGAATTTCAAGGACACCCGGTGTTGCTGCACCCTCAAGTATAATCCCCGTAAATGTATTTCGGGCCAATTTTAGAGTTTTCAGCGAAGGGCTTGTTAGCAGTTCCAATGGAATTTGACCAAACAGCAAGTTTTCGCTCAAATCGAGTTCAGCTAGAAACGGAAGTGAAGAAAGCACGGTCGGTGGGGACCCTTCGAAAAGTTTAAATATGCGCGAACTATTTCGAGGCTACTTCAGCCCTCCAATCTCTTCCGGGATCGCGGTAAAGCCATTCTCAAAATGATCAACTCTTTAAGACTGCTGAGTAGTCCAATCTCGGATGGGATCGCACCAGTAAACTCGTTTTGGCTATATTGAGTGTAGCTACGTCAAGAAAAAAGAATCATGTTAGAAGAATTGTGACATTGCAAAACGAGACGAAATCTTCTTATAAAGCGTACCTAAGGCTTTCAGCTTTCCGATACTGGGAGGAAGTTCTTGTGAGAACTCATTCCCTTCTAATTCCAACGTTACCAGATTAGTCAAGGCGCCGATTTCGGAAGGCAATGCACCAGTGTGGAAATTCAAAACACCTCGAAAGCCGACCAAATTAGTAAGACTGCCAACTTCAGTCGGCAGTGTGCCGTTGAAAAGTTGTTCGAGTAATCCAATACTTGTAGCTGTGACAATCGACCAATTGTCGCTGGAAGAGTACCATATAAATCGTTGCTAGACACGTCTAGTATGCCTGGATTGAAACGAACAGAAAGAATGTGAGCTTTTCATCGAGAAAGAATACTTGTATATTTCGAAATGCACTTACCCAGAGCCGTCAAGCCACGGATTTCCGTAGGTAACTCGCCAAACATGTCGTTGTCACTCAAAGAGATTTGAATGACTTTACCATCATCATCACAACTCACTCCGTACCACGGCTTACATATAGGATCTGGACCGGTCCACCCATCGCGAGTGCGCCACGCACTTCCATTCGTTGCATAAAAGATTGTATTGAGTGAATAAATTGTTCGAATTTCGTCTTCATCACCCGGAACGGCTAGATCGGGAAACGTTTCGATCATTTTGTTGTACGCAAGGTTCTGTGCCGTTCCTTCCACACTGATCGATCCATCATCCGTCAAGGCAAATGCAAGAAACTCATCGATTGCGTTGAATTCTGGCAAGGCGGTCGGAGGATCCGTCGCTCCAATGGGAGCAGGACTTACTGTCGGTTGCGCTGCAATGGCTGCGGTAGGCTCTGTGCTTTCTTCCGTACTTCCGACAGGAGCAGGGCTCACGGAAGGCTCGCCTACAACCACTGTCGCGGGCTGCAGACTCTCACCTGCATTCGGTGCCACGGAAGATTCGCCTGCAGCAGGCTGCAAACTCTCCGTGGAGTTTGCTGCAACGGGAGCCGGACTTGTTGTGGGTTCACCCGCAACGGGCGTTGCGCTTTCCACTGTCGCCGGACCATCGGATGCTACAGGACCAGTCGTCCCACCCGTCGAAACGATAGAAGGTGCTACCGTCAGTGGACCCGACGGAGTCGGAGCTTGCGTTTGCGAGGCTGGAGACGGTCCTTGCGTTTGCGATGACGGAGATGGCACGAGCGTCTCAATACTGGACGGTGTCGGTGCTCCGTCGTAGACCGAAGGCGTCGGAGCTGGAGTCCCAGTCAAGGTGTCGGCAAAGTCTCACCGAAGGAGTCGGAGCTGAGTCCCAATGGACGGTGTCGGTGCTCCAGTGAACACCGAAGGCGTCGGAGCTGGAGTCCCAGTCAACGGTGTCGGTGCTAAAGTGATCACCGAAGGCGTTGGATCCATCGTTCCAGTGGAGGAGTCGGCGACTGAGTTCCAGTCGAAGGTGTCGGCAAATCTCGAGAAACGGTAGGTGTCGGCACAATTGTTCCTGTCGATGGCGTCGGTACGATGGTTTGAGTCGACGGCGTCGGCGCCTGGGGAACGATTTCTATTGTCGGAGAATCATCATCTGGTCTCTCTAACGAAGGCGCAGGCGTCTCCTCGTCGGGCATTTCCGTCGGCTCTTCACCGACTCGATCCGTCGGCGTCGGCGCTGGAGACACTGTCATGTCCATGTCCGGTGGCGGCCGTGCATGCCGTACAAATATCAGTTGTTGCGTTTCTTCGACCGTTAAACCATTATGATTGAACAATTTCCTCCAAGATTGTCGTGTGATATCCGAAGACGAGAGGAGCGTCGCCGCAACAAAAGCAAGAGTCACCAAATAGGATTTCCTTCTTATTTCGAGCATCGCTGTCGCCTATTCTCTATTACAGTATTCTTTGAATCGATAGTATTCTTCTTGTATGTATTCGAGAGACCGATCGATGATGATTGCTCTATTGATTGCAAGAGGATGATGCCTTTTCACTTGCCATCGGAAGCCTGTTGATTGAACATAAGCAGAAAGACCAATATGTGTGTATGCCTTTGCCAAAATTTGGACCCGAAAATATGGGACAAAATCGGCCAATGGAGAAAAAGACTGCCATGCGTGAGTGTCCATAATAGTGTAGAGCCCTTTATGACAACGGAAACACGGAACGAGGTCTCGACGAGAATCGTGTCTCACTGGTAAGACATAAAGTACGGACTGTCTTTATCAATGACTTTGAGTGATGACGCAGTATCCATCATTGAACCGTGATCCGTGAGTGACTGCATCCAGGGCCGTCCGACCGCGCGTGCGACGTGTGGGAGCGGAGGCGCATTTTTGCATTGCCCTTCTTGTCGCTGCCATTTTGCCAGAGCATAGTTTGTATTGTTCTTACTTGCAATGAAGATCAGGTATTTAATATTCATTATATAACATATATAATGCAAAACAATAATAACAACAGCAATGACGAAGTCAAAGACGCGAGCAAAATGATAGCCTTGCTCATTTCCGAGCTCGACAAGCCCAACGGCTTGTATACGTGGTTGTTGCGGTTCGGTCCCGACGTTTCCTTGACGCGTTATGTCATGTTATCGACTACGTTTTGTAAAGAAAAGAGGACATTGCCGGATATATTGCCCAATGTCTTGCAAAAATTGGTTGCGACGCAAGAGAATCTGCAATCGTTGCATCGACTGTGGTGTTGTTTTTGGAATACATATGAACGCATTCAAGATGATGATTTGTGGAAAGACTCGGTCGAATGTCATCCGTTTCTCGTTCATTTGAATCATACCACGAAACCGGGTATACGATTCGTCACGACGGCTTGGAATATTGTCATTAAAATACGCAATCACAAGAACAATTCGACATTACTCGATCCTTGGGTCTTGAGTATGGCCGCGTTTTCCATCTTGTTGCAAGCCATGAAGAGTCATGAAGCCAGCTTTCAGCAGTGGGAGCTCTTGTGTACCATGCGCTTTCGCACTTCGGTCGAAACCTACTTACTGGGAAAACTATATCAGAGCAGAAGTCGTTGCGGGAGTGTCCTCTCGATCCTCCGCCGGAACTCCGTGTGAACATGGTCACGGCCTTGGTCGCGAAAACGATGGCAACGCAAATTTCCGGTAAAACGATCATTCCGCTGGCTCAACGTATTGTTCAGTGGCTGCAAACGCACGAAAAGAATACGGAAAATGTCAATCCTTCCATTCTCATGTTGGAATACGCGAAAGGCGGGGTTTGAATCCGTTTGTCTTTTGGCAAAACCGGAAGAGACTGTACAAGAGACAAAGGACGCCAAGACGAATAATGCAGAGGAAGAAACGCCTAGTCCTCTGGTCGTTCTTGTTGCACAAGAGTCGCAAGAGCCAGCGAAAATGTCTGCAGAGGCTTCCGCTGCAAATGATCCGCCAGCAGAATCACAAGAAACAAGCAGCACTGAAGATACCGACGAACGTCCAACAGACAGTGCCTCGCCTTCGCAGAGCGAACCGCCCAAGGAGCAAGCTTCCTCTATATCGCAAGCACAGGAACAAGACAGCTCGGATGAGGAAAGGTATCACGATGTTGCGATGCATGATGACTCTGCAGATGAAGCTCCTGTGGAGGATGCTGATGGCGACATTGTCAAGAATAATGAGACTAGGGACGATGTCTCCATGAAGGATGCCGATGATAAGGACGAGACGCCTGTTTCCGTAGAGACGACTCAACAAAGCGATGCGCAAGTAGAAGGTGCTAGTGAGCTGATTGCGCTGCTGATTACCGAAGTCGACAAGCCAAACGGTTTGTACACTTGGCTTTTGCGGTTCGGCGAGTATTACTGTTTGACCGATTTTGTCGCGTTGGCAACGACTTTTGTCAAGAACAAAGACCTCTAGAAGATAGCTCTCCAGACCTTATGGACAAACTAGTCGAAACCCAGAAAATCTACATTCTCTACATGGACTATGGTGCTGCTTCTGGAACACATTCGATCGAGTCAAAGATGATCACATTTGGAACGAAGCTGTCGAACCACACCCATTTCTAACAGGCCCCGATCAGACCGCGTCATCTGGTACAAACTTTGTAACCGTTGCCTGGAATATTGTGATCAAGATACGCGACAAAACCCGACACTGAACGCCTGGATGTTGAGTTTGGCAGCGTTCTCGTTGCTGCTGAAAGCCATGGTGAGTCATCCGGCGAGGTATCACCAATGGGACTTGTTATGTACAATGCGGTTTGGCGAGTCGATCGATTCGTTTCTGATCGAAAAACTGTATCAAAGCACCCGTCGTTGCTGGGAAGCTCCTCTCGACCCTCCCCGGGGATCATAGCGGATGCGATTTCATCGCTGGTAAAGGCGATTGTAAAACCCAAGTTCATACAGCAACAGGAACCAACGGAACGCCCGGCATGACACTCGCCGACAACGTTACTGGGTGGCTTCAACAGCGCGAGACAACGACAGGAAATCTAGATCCTACGGTACTCATGACAGAATACACAAAATTCCTCAAAAGCCTGAAGGGTCTCAATCCGTTTGTCTTTCTTGCAAAGCCCGCTGACAATCTGTTGCCGAAAGGATCAACTATCTACAATAACCCGTCTACCGGGATGGGTTCCCCTGTCCAACCATTACTTGTTGTTGCACGAACAGCGCCAGAGCCTGCGAATGCTATTAGGAACATCCCAGTCGTTCCGGTCGTTGCAGGCAATCCGCCAGCATCACAAGAAACTGCGACTAGTGAAATCTCAAAGGATCGACAAGGGTCGCCGGAGAAGCATTCGCAGTCGCAAGAACAAGACAGCTCGGACGAGGGAACGACTCCTGACGTTGTGTTAAACGACGAAGGTGAAGATGATGACAATTCGATGCAGCGACACGATGAAAATCAAGATGCGAATAACAACAAGCGTCCTGCTGCTAGTGACTCGGAAAAGAAATCAGACGAAGCGAAGAAGCGCAAAGTAAATATCGATACTTCCAGAAGTCGACGCTTGGCCACGGCCATGGCGTTGATTGTAAAGGAGCTCAACAGCATTAATCAAGAGCTTCCGGACGCAGCCAAGCCCCAGCGTTTGTCCGATTCCATGGAACTGACCGAATGGACGGTATCTTTGCTCATTGTGGATCAAGTAGCCCCTGTAAAAAACTGCAGCGATATCTAAACGATGCGTCACCGCAATCATGGACCAAAGAATTGATTCCGACACTTAATCGAACTCTCCTTCGCTTTTCGCAAGAGAATTTGGTAGACAAGACCACCCGCACGGCGCCTGTGTCCGTGTCTAAATCAGATGGAGCAGTGCAGATTCATGGGAATGTGACAGATGATAAGCTCATGACCAAGGCTGTGATTCTTCTGTTCTACCACGCGCTGGAAGCGATTCTGACGTCGGAATCGGAACGACTGAATGTAACTTCGCATCCTCAGATTGTACTCTATTCCGTCTTCCACAAGGCTCTCTTGGCCTGCTGCATGTGGTGCGTGACGAAAGCGATTGGCGTCACGCAGAAACTGCGATCTTCTCCTTGTTTGCAGGCGTTAACTATACAAACGACATTGAGAGTCTGTGACAGCAATCCGTACGACTTTCTGAAAGTGTCCGAGTCCTTTGTGCGTGTCCTGTGCCTGGAAGTTCGGATCTGAATTTGGGATCGCCACTGCCGCAAAGCTACCGCGTCTTTTGCAACGCGACTTGCAATCGATGGAAGTTGTGATTCTCGATTCACTGCTCTGGTCCACATCTATTTTGAACGGCACGGCCGGTTCGATGCCCGAACAAATTGAAGATTTCATGAGCAAAAACAATGAAGAAGTCACACTGTGGCCGCCGGAAATATTAGCCCCGACGTTGCGTGAGGAAGTCTCCGAGGATCGACTCGAATCGCAAGTCGTATCCGACCCCGAACACGACGATTTTGCGGAATACCGTTGCGTGAATTTCTTGATTCGATCCGTCGTGAAACTGTCCTTTTCCCGATTCGAAGATATTTGCGGCTTGTTGCGCGTTCCTGTGGAATGCCCCGTGGTGACGCAGGCGTGGGTCGCATTTCGTCATTTGCTGCGACACCATGTCGAGTTGCTCTTTGATCGTCACGTGGATCAGTGGATCCTGTGCTGCTTGTATGGTGTCGCCAAGGCATTGCATTATCCACTGAGCTTTGCGCAAATCATTGAAGCGTACATCAAATCGCGGGGCCCCGTAGTGGGCGACGTGACGTGCCAGCACATTTTGCGGTACATTCGCATGGACAACACCAGTCACGACTTGACGACGGGGATATCATTGCGCTGTACAATCGTGTTTGGGTTCCTACGATGAAGTCTTATTTGGCGGAGTGTGATTCGATTCATGAGAGTGCCAAGAAAGTGCAGGAAATGCTTCGCACGAAACAGTAAATAGTAAAAAAATGGTTCATTTCGGTAATAGTTCACCTTGTTGCGTAGTTTCTCGTGTCTTCGCAGCGGTATTTAGGGGCATAGTACAAAAACTGAAGAAAACGCCAGCGCGGCGCGCCCCAGATGAGCCATCCTTCTTGCCTCCATCCGGCCAGAACGACGATGAACAACAACAAGATTCAAAACAGATAATAATGAGAGACACTGCTGCTCCATTCCTTGATGATTCGATTTGCTGAATACAGCTATATCTTCTTCAACAACATTCTTCTGTTTGATTGTGCGCTTGCTTGCGGAGACATGCCTTGTTGATTATTCTCCTGCGCTGCGATTACTTACAATATAATCGACACACAACACGAGCAATTCTCTTCCGCTTCCTTGATCTTTTAAAATAATAACAATGAACGACAGGGACGAACCAATCCATGATGCTACCACAGAACATACTCTGCACGCCGCACACAATAATAATCATAATGACGAAAGCGTCGGAAGTTACCCCGTCGAAATTGATGAACTGTTGAGTTTAGGATCGTTCGATTTGCGATTGACCAATCCGGTGCAAATGGAACTGCAAGAGAATGCGCGTTTGCCTACCTTTTACGGAACCGTCGATCGTTCGGGGAGTAGCGGAATCTCGCGGCGAGTTCCGGAAGCGGCGTTGCACAGTCCTTCGCGGCGACAGCGGGGTGAGAGAAATGAGGATAATGTGATGATAACAGACACTACTACTATAAATTGGGAGAATTGTTCCTAAATGATCGTCAGCGTGTCAGTTATCATGGGAATTACAAAGAGGCGGGCGTTTTGAAGGAGCCATTTGATATATTTCCCGCAACTGCGCCGGCAGCGGAAGTAGATAACAATCATCATCAACAGCACACGAATCACGATGAGGATCCGAATGACTATTTCATTCATGTCGATCCGACACCCTTGTCCGAAATGAAACGACATGTCGAAGAGCGGCAACGAGAACAGCACACTGTCCAACACAATGAAGGATCACGGCATCATCCGTACAGTCGGAGTACTCCACTAGCATACGATCAGTCCATTCTTAATAACAATAACAGCGACTCTGTGAATATGGCACACGCGATTGCTACAGCCGCAGCCTTGGCGTCGACCACACATCGTCCACTTGCGGGCATGTCCAAATTGCCGCCGGCTTCGGCGGGTGTTTTGCGAGACATTTCCACAAAGAAGAAAAAACACGGCTTTGGGGCGTATCATGTCGTTCCGTCTGTGCCCGAATCCAATACACGTCGACGCGTGTCACGAAAACGACCGCCGCCGGTGATCACCACGCACAACACGTTTGTTCCCATGTCTCCGCCGCAATTCGCTGCTTCCGGAATGACCGGAACGAATCACGTGGAGGATCACGACATGAATGATCCCGATCGCGGATCTCCCACAAATCCAGGGGATGCATATGAACGCAAGAAGCAACGTGCCAAGGATGCGCGTGTCAAATTGAATGAATCCATTGATCGGATGCACATTTCCATTCGACTGGCGCTGACGCAATCACAACAACGATTGCAGCAGTCGCATCAAAACAACGCTTTGACGATTGTACAAAAAGAAAAGATTGGGCCTCTGTTGCATCAAACGATACGCATTGCTGAAACGGCCAAAAGTGGGACCGTCCTAGTTTTGTAGGGTCGGCAGCGGCATTGATACAAATGTTGAATGCGCAATGTGAAGCACTGATGCTCATGGTGATGGATAGTAATAATAATGCATCTGATGGTGCTGATGCTGGTGACAAAAATCGCACGAATACGACAAACGGAAATGTGATCTCTACTCCAACTACAACTCCTACTGCTACAAGATCGCCTTTGAATGGACAACACAAGCGTCACATCATGGACGATACGAATCATTCCGAGACTAATACTAATACACCCGGAGGAGGAAATGATCTTACAAACAACAATAAGCGCGTCCGACCCAGTCCGACGAACGAATCACAGACAAACGCCACGGACAACATCCGAGACGACGGTACCTGGTTCACCAATGGACGAATTCTGGAATGCGTTGCGTCGTTTTAAATCCTCAATCCATAGTACGCTGTCATTTCCAGATTTGCAAAACATGGACGGTTCTCGATTCTTTTGTTCGGACGCAATATGGGAGCGACTCGTGTTACAGCGCTTTGGTCATTATTGCGTTCGGCAATGGCGAGACAAGTTGCATTTGGACGATACATCCCCGTATCCTTCGTTTCTTCAATTGTACAAAAGTATGGACACGGCCAACGCCATACCGCACATTGCATCGGTGCATCAACACAACGAAGGATGGTTCTTGTTGGGTGAAACGCGTTTGCCGGGAACCGTTAGTGCTTGGGTGTACTTGATTGAGCGGAGCAACGGTGAAACCTTAAGGAGTGTCCATCAGGCGTCCACCAACAAGTTTCAAAGTTTACCGATTGTGGAATTACGGACTGTTTTACAAAATACCGGCGGCCAAGAAATCGTGTTGAAGATGGATCAGACACAAAGTGTCGATACATCGACAAGACGCCGTGCCGAAGAAATGAAAGAATTGCAGGGCGATGACGGCCGATTCGTCAAGCGCCTGTTGCGTTTAGATGGCACGACCCTCCCATCCAACAATGACTCGATTCGATTGCAATTGTTCGAAAGTGTGATTGTGGTTTCTTACATTCACGCTGTGCATTGCAACACCATTTCCAAATTTGTGCAAAAGAGTAATTTCACGCGTTGGCTTGTGCAAGTGAACGGAACGACTGTTCCTTTGGTGATTCCGTTTCCCGGGATGCCTTGGGTTTGCAGCATTGATGAATCATAATAAACAGTTAATTCATTGAATTTCTTGGCTAGCGCAGGGGAAAGCTACTCGTGCTGAAAGAGTTAAGACAAGAGCACAAGGTTCTATGCCTCGCTTGAACTTTCGCATCGTATTATTTACCCTTTCAAACCTCTGTTACTGAAATAAACTTGCATTAGCCGTGAGTAGTTTGTCAATAACCTATGACATTGTCACAGTTGTTGATAGCCGTTTTACAGGACGATAACACTCAATTTTTTACTCAGGCAATTCAGAACGTACCAAAACGGGAAAAAAGCCGGAGAAATTTTCACCACAGCAAAATAGCAGGTACAGAAACTCTGTACGCAGAAATTATGACGACGAACTTTCACCGAAGCAAAACAGCAGGTACAGAAAGTCTCTGCGCTGAAAGCATCACGAGAATTTTTCACCGCGGCATTCAGACGGTACAAAAATGACTATACAACGCGAGAAACATTCAGTGATTTAATATATTATAAAAATTTTCCAGTTCGAGTAGGAATTAGTGGTGAATACTTTTGAAACAGTTCGAGGACGGTCTTTCAAGGATAAAAATCACCTTCGGTTTCAGCAAGATGGGCGGTATTACCAACCTCCGCTTTGATCTCGGGAGGATTCTCACTTTCTTTTGTTTCATGTTGCGTGTCGCAGTGTGGCGCTGGTGCATTTCAATGGCGAAGAAAATGGAAAAAAGGGCCAAAATTACAGCAGAGGCGTTGAGAGTTCCCAAGTCCAAGCCGCCTTTTCCTTGCTCTTGGTCAACAAGTCACCAAAAGTAGCGCCAAAGGGACGGGTCAAAACAAAGGCAACCCAGAACAGGATCACATGAGAAAATTTGGTAAAGTAGGCCAAACCTGCGCATGCCACCAATATGCTCCCAATAATGCCAGCGCTGGCGGCAAACCCAAGTTCGAGGGAATCAGACATGAAGTCACCCAATGCTGTGCCCAAAGTGTTGCTCACCAGGATGGTGCTCCAGTAAAGGCCTCGGCCTTGCGAGTCATGTGACCGGCAACATTCATGTGCTCGCCGCTTAGCTTCCAGCATGCGACAATGAAAAGGAGAATGGACAGTAAGACACCCATCCCGAGCGGGTAGCCCCACCCCAAGGTACGGTCGATAAAGTCAGACACGCAAGTGCCGGCAATGCTACTGGACGCCATGACAAGCCAGAAAAGGACTGGCCAATACGTCTTCACTTTCAGCTGTAATCCCAGAGTCAAGAAGAAGATGCCAATGAGAACAATCGAGGTGTACGTGTAACCGAACCCCAGAGTTTGCGTAAACCAGTCGGCAAAGGTCTCGCCGAACGTTGTTGCAGTCATCTTTTCGCACCAGTAAATCGGGGTGAGTGCCGGGATCTTGAGTACAATCTCATCATTGCGGGTATCCTTCTTGGCAATGTTTGTGTCGTTCGTGGGGGCCATTGTGGAAGAGTGATTTGTTTTATCGAGTTACAGTTGCCAAGCAAACAAGAAAATTGTGAGAGGAAAAAATATAAATGGAGAAAAGTGAGAGGCGGAAGAAATCGTGTCAAATTGGAATTCCATCCAACGGGAAGGAGTTGGGGTTTAGAAATTTGGTCAAAAGTCAAAACGGATCTACTCCTCGTTTTACGACCTATTCGTATCGTGTCAAAATATATCATGTCTTACCGCCACAGCCGTTGAACACTTTCCGCTCATAGATCGGCACCGTCCGGTATCCACTAGTCCTAGTCTTCATCGTCTTCGGTACCGGTACGTCATGTAAGGGGAACTTTCCTACGGTGCCGCACACCGCACAACGTAAAGAATTTCGTTGCGCGCGAAAAGGATCCTCTAAACAAATAATTATCCGTTATGCGAGTCAACAGGACAGGACGGAGGAACTTCGAAATTAAGGGAGGGGTCCACTGCGTGACGCACTGCGCAAGAGGAGATGGAAAGCACGGAGGAACTTCACCGCTACTTCCAGCTTCCAGCCGTTCAGACTTCAGACATATACCGCAGCACAACAGTATGTACAGGAAGTCTGTACGTAAATAATATCACGACGTATTTCCAGAGCGACAAAACAGAAGGTATGGTTTACAGGGTTAGGGTTACAGAAGGTCTGTACTGGTAACTTTACCTGGTACGCGGGAAATTATCACGCAACCTGAGCACAAGTCACGAGCTTCAACGACTGATGTCTGATGTCAAATCAATGAATGACCGCTGTTGTACTGTGACTGCAATGACTCCGAGTACATTAAATGGTACACCAAACATAGAATAATGACCCTTTCTCTGATAACCAAAACCAAAACAAGATCGATAGAACACAACTTCATTCATCGGAATCTTGACAACATTCATCATTCTTTTGTAATCGTCCTATTTTAAACCGTTCTGTCTATCTCCTTCAATCATGCTCGAAACGAATAATAATACTACAGCAGTCAATCCCCTGAAAACAGACGCCGAACTGCTATCGCTTTTGAAAAAACTCGACGGCATTTCAAAATACAAAACCTTTCAACGATGGAAAGCTCGTTTCTTGGAACGACTCGAATCGTTCTTGTACGAATCGGGCATGCAACCGGCCGATGCTTCGTGTCATGCCTTTGATAGTTTGCTGCAAAACAAATAAAGCGAGTGCATGCGGTGCAAACGCACGTGACGCACGGAGAATTGAATGCCGACAAGAAAACGGTCAAGTCGGCCTTGGCGTTGAATGAAATGTGTACGTTGTTGACAACAACAGTCCAAGAGACCGAACAATTGATTCCGGCCAATACCAAGGAAGAAAAGCAACGTGGGTATACGAAATTTCATTTGGGTGCGGTTCTCATTCGGCAAGGATTTCATCAATATCAAGGGATGCAAGCGATTGAAGATGATTTGAAGCAGTTGTCGGCCGATTTGCAGCAAGTGGCCGACAAGCAACAAGAGCTCTTTGTGGTGTATCAGACGCAAGTGCAGCGATTTTGTGATGTCATGGCCGATTTGAATCTGTACGAAGTCATGAAAAGTGCTTGCAATTTGCGCAAGCCCCGAGGAAGAAGAGAGCAGTGACGAAGAACCGGTTCTCATTCAGATTATCATTCATACACACGATGGGAAGAAATTGACATTAACGCTGGATCAGACGGAAACGATTGGGAATATTCAAGAAAGTATTGTAGCTGCATGTGGAATACCGGTCGATCGACAAGTCATGACGTATCAAGACACTGTCTTGAAGGATCCAGAGGCTACTTTGATCGGCTGCGGCATTCAAGATCAGTCGGAATTGAACGTCGAACCCTTTCGTATACCTATTACCGTCAAAACTATGGACGGAGTGATTCATTCCTTGCTAGTGGATCCCTTTGATTATCTGACAAATGTCAAGGAACAATTTGCCGAAAAATCGGGCATTGAACCTAGCAATCAAAATCTCATGCTTCACGACGCTCCACTGGATGATTTAAAACAATCACCGACAATGGTATTGAAGCGCAAAGTCAACTGGAGATGGAACCCAAAGTGCTGCATTTGAGCGTCACGTTACCAGGAGACAAGGTCGTTGCTGTGACCGCACTTCCATCTGATTCGGTGAACGATCTCAGAGACAAGATTGCCAATCAGTCGGGTCTTGCTCCACCGCGTCAAATCATCCAGTACGAGAGACAGCCGTTGCAACCAGAGGAGGAATCGCTCCGTGCGCTCGGTTTGAAAGACGGCTCGGATATTACGGTCGAATTATTTCAGATTCCGATTCAAGTGAAAACGATGGACGGTAAATTGATTCCGTTAATGATCGAGCCCTCGCAGTATTTGAGTGACATGAAACGACAACTGGAGACTGACTCCGGATTGCATGCCGCCAATATGCAGCTGAGTCAAGAGGACGACGATGGGAATCACAGCATTCTGGACAATGACATGATAACGGCGCAGGATTACGATATTCAACCCAATGCCATATTGGATCTGGCTCCCAAGAAAATGCAAATTCGTGTTCAGCTTCCCGATGGAAAAGAAATTGAAATCGAGATTAGTCCCAACGATACGGCCGATGCCATCAAACAAGCCGTCGCCAGCAAGAGTGCTTTGGAACCGTCACGTCAAAAGCTAATCTACCAAGGCAACGTAATACCATTGGATCAGACTGCTCGAAATCTGGGTGTTCAGCCGGGAGATTTGCTACAAGTGGATTTTAACAAGGTCCCCATTACAGTCAAAACGATTGATGGACGACAAATCAAGGTAAATGTCGACCTTTCGGGCAAATTGGGCGATATCAAGAAAAGGTTGGAGAAAGAAGCGGGTATTCCTGCCAGTAACATTCAAATATTTATGGACGGTAATGCCTTGGATGACGACAACAGGACGGCCAAGGACTATGGTATGCAAGCGGGCAGCGAGCTCGACTTGGAACCAAAATCCATTGCCATTACAGTGGAATTGCACGACGGAAAAGCAATCTCACTTCATATTGCACCGCACGATACAGCTGACGATGTGAAGAAGAAGATAGAGGCCAAGAGCGGGCTGGCACCGGGGCGCCAAATTTTGCGTCATCAAGGCAAGGAAATGCCATCGGACGGAACTCCAATCCGACAAATGGCTATTGCAGATGGCGCGACGCTAAAGGTAGACCTTCATAAGATACCCATTTCCATAAAAAACCATGGATGGGCGCACCATTCAAGTGGATGTCGAACCGTCGGCTACTCTCGGTGGCATTAAGAAGCAAGTCGAAGAGGAAGCCGGAATTCCAGCGAATAACATCTCCTTGAGCATGAATGGCAATCCTTTGGACGATGATAAGAAATCACTCGGCGAGTACGACATCGAAGCGGGCAGTGAGTTGGATTTGGAGCCCAAAACAATTGCTATTACAGTCGAGACCCTGACGGTACAAAACATCCAATCACCATTCGTCCCAGTGATACAGCAGAACAAGTTACGCAAGCGATTGAAAATGCATCCGGCATCCAAGTCCCCGACAAGTTGTCAAGTATCAGGGTGAGAAATTGAAACCGGGCAAGACTGTTCGTTCACTCAGTGTTCCAGATGGCGCCACTCTGCAGGTGGACTTTTCAAAATCCCCATTGTTGTCAACAGTATAGACGGAACCCAATTTCACATATCCATCGAACCGACTGCTACTTTGCGCGACATCAAAAACGTGATTGCGCAAGAAACAGGAGTCCCCGCCAACAACCAGCATTTGAGTATGGATGGCACTCCACTCGACGACGACACTAGCAAGACAGCTGCCGACGATGGCATTCAAGCCGAAAGTGTAGTCGATATGGAGCCCAACACGATGCAGCTACAAGTCGAGCTTCCGGATGGATCAACAATACCCTTGTCCGTCAGACCTGCTGATACCACCGAAACCATCAAGGACCTGATATACAAAGAAACGGGCATTTCTCCTTCACGGCAATCATTGCAGCAAACCAGTGGTCAGCCCTTCCTATAAAACAGACCATTAAAGAAATGAGTTTGAAAGATGGATCGACCATTCGAGTTTCCCTCGCCAAAGTCCCGGTCACGGTCAAGACCGGCGATGACCGAGAAGTCGAGCTCATGGTAGATCTGCACGAGAATCTGGTCGCCATCAAAGAGCAAGTCGAACAACATTTTGGTTTGCCAGTGAGCAATCAGAATTTGTTGATTCAGGGCCGTATTCTCAAAGACAATGACAGACCGGCCAAAGATCAAGGCGTCGTTTCGGGTCGCTCTTGTACATGGAACCAAAGCTCATGACCATCACTGCAGTTCTACCCGACGGCACAGAACACGCATTGCAAGTCCGACCCAGTGATTTGGTCGACTCCGTGTCGGACCAAATTGCTCGCGTCTCTGATCTGGCGAGCCATAGACAAGTACTGAAACAAGGATCTACTAAATTGAACAAGGTGAACACACTCCGTGATGAAGGCGTCTTGCCGGATAATACCATCCTTGTGAGCATTTATACCATTCCAGTCGAGATTCTAACAGAGGACCATCAAACGTATCACGTCAATGTCGAACCAACATCCATGATTAGTGAATTGAAGAAAACACTCGAACGAGAAACAGGCATTGATGAAAAGAAACAAATATTAACGTACAATGAAACCGAATTGAAAATGGGAACCATCAAAGCTGGCGGCATCTTGCCCAAATCAGTCGTCCATTTGAGTATCCGCAAAGATTCCATCATTTTTGTCGATGTCAAATGCGGTACACTGTTTGCCGTCGATCGCGATGAAGTCATTGAACGTGGTATATTAACATGCAACCAAGGCAATCGCTGGATTTTGTCCAAGCCACACAAGACACAGCAAAATCAAAGAAAACATGAAAAAAGCCATGCTGAGTTCTCCATCCTTGGGTGTCGCACCCCAAGTCGTCGTTGTATCCACCCAAGTCGATGATTATGAATTGGGCGAAGCCGCCAAAGTCGCCAGCATGTGGGGTGTCAGTTTGAAGAAACGCGAAAAGAACAAAAAGGCGAAGAATTCATTTTCGTGGATCCCAAGACGGGCGCCTGTGGCGAATTGTCGCGTCAAAGTATCTCGATGAGAAATTTATGACTTTAATTACGTTAAACAACGGCGAAGAAACGCTGGCCGAACGCGAAACCGATACCATGACTTACGACAAGTACATCATGGGCATTCGTCGTGTCTTTGACATCAAGTCGGCGACGTAAAAAAAAGAAGAAGAACCAATAGGCATAGCAGAGTTAAAATATTGATCTGTTTCTAGTACTTTCAGTCCTTATTTTCTAGTATGATTACTTACTCCTTCTTTACTCCTGCTTCTCTACAACCGACGACGCCGCCGCCTGCGTCATTTCGACAATCAATTTCTTGACATCCCCGATCTTGCGCGATTCTTGGAAAGGGAACGCGCACTTTGAATTGCTGCGGCAAAAAAGCGATTGCAGTTTCACGCGTCACCTTGACAAACATGCCCAAGGAATCGACGGACGTGATTTCGGCGGCGGCAATGGCAGGTCCATCCTTCATTCCCGGCACACTGTTGTGCACAATGGCAATCGTTGCCGATTGATGATCTTCATTCATGTGCTCCGCAATGTGCGGCCCAAACGCGGCAATCGCATCGGGTTGCGCTTGCGTATATTCGTCCGCCGTGACGGTCCCCGCCCGCGCAAAGCCTCCGACAAAGCGGACGTGCTCGACACTCATGCGGAACCAATTGAAATCACCAAAGGACGTCCAGAACGCGCCGGGGTGTTTTTGGTTGTACAATTCTTGTGCTTGTGTAATTTCGTCCTTGTCTTTGATGAGCGTTGCAATTCCCATGAGATTGACTCTACCATCGGCCGCGCCTTTGAATTGTTTGCTCGCAACCGTCAAACTGCAATGCGGATTGTTCAAAATATCTTGTGTATGCGACGACATGCCGGAGAAACAAAACAGCGGTCGACCTTGTGCATCAACGGTAAAGCCGACGACGGAACCGCCGGGAAAGTCGGCATGCGCTTTACTGAACGTACTGAGCACCGCAAAGCCGTGGCTGTTTTGTACGAGGGTGCGCACATCGGTCGCAAAATCCAATTTGGGGGCATTTTGTTGGTGCTGTTGGTATTCTTGGAGTAGTTGTTGGAGTTCCGGAGACAATTGGGACACGGCGTCGCCTCCAACGTCGTGACGAGGAGCGTTGTTGTTGTTGTTGTTGAGTGAAGTAATAAACGAGGAGGGACGAGTGTATCCTAGTACTTGCGAATGCGCAACAAAGGCGTGTGCAGTGCTGATGAACAAAAGAAGAGAAGTAAAAGAACGAATTTTGCGTTCGTTTTGAATGTCATTGTAGGTCAACAATCAATCTTTTATAATGTAAAATGATAAGATATATAAACAACAATGAGAATAAAATGAACAACAAAGAGAACGAAAGAAGATCGTTTTGCGATATGCTGTTTTTGTGAGCTTTTGTCTTTTATCTCGTCAGGAAGGAAGAAAAGAGTCCCGCAAGAAGATCAAGTCACGAATAATTACGCACGCTTGCGTCACTCCTCGGGTCACTCCCGAACCGACGTGGTCCGGAAGATTTTGTCAAACAGCACTACAACGAGGCGCACACGCCATTGAAAATACCGATAAGGTTTTACTCCTGCACTCGCGCGCATACGTGTGCCTTATTTCTTCTTTGCACGGAGTGTCTTTTGGTGCGCGCGCACGCGACAAAAGAAGTACGAAAAGGAAAAGAAAGCATTGCATTTTGCGTTGCATCGTACACATCAACAACAAACAGCAAAGAGGAGAAAACAACTTCCATCCTTGCCTTTCTTGTCAACAAGATTCTACCTATCATTCAATAGTATTGATTATTATTCAATTCAATTCAATTCAATTCAATTCAATTCAATTCACAATCATATGAGTACCACAAATAGCAACAACAACAACAACAACAACAACAACTGCAACATGTCCTCCTCCTCAAACAATAACAACAATCATCTTCCTCCTCCGCATGAGACTGCTACTAGTAGTAATGCTAGTAGTTTTCTACCCGGCTTTATGACCACAACAGCAACAACAACTGCAAACACTACAACACTCCCCACAACCGAAGAAGATTTTCGCAAAGCCCTGCAAGAAGCCTTTGTCCAAGGCACACAAGCGGCGACTTTGCCCAAATCGCCGGAAGAATTTGCACAAGCGCTGCAAGAAGCCTTTCAGCGGGGCGCAAGCGGCTGTAGTGAGGAAACCTGCTTTGAGTACCGTCGTGTCGTGTCCCGATTTGTATCGTGCCGCGTCTCCGGTGGGAGTGTTGTCTTCTGCTGCTGTGGGAATAATGTCGACTACTACTGCTGCTGCTGCGGTTCCTGTTACTAGTAGGAATACTGCTACAATGAATTTGAACACGAGCGCAACAGCTTTACTTCACCACAACAACCCTACTACCGAACAACAACAACACAGACTACTCGCATCCTTGCCCCGGAAACCCGCAGTTTCTCCATGCCCGACATGACGGCCTTGCAACAAGAAGACGTGAAGCGACAAAATCGTCTTGCGCGCAATCGCGCTTCGGCAAGGCAACGCCGATTGCGCAAAAGTGTTTGGTCGAATCGTACGAAGCGCAAGTGATTGCGCTCGAACAACGCTTGCAAAAGTTGCATCAGTTGCAGTGGGACAATAATAGTGTGGATACTGTAGCTTTGTTGAACGCACTCAGTTTGGATCGAGGACAGGATGAATTGACGCTTCATGATAGACAACAAGCAGCGGCACAAGCGCTGGCGCAACAACTGCAAGCCGTCTTGCAATTGGAGCAAGGTTTGGAAGAGCAGTTTGTCGTCTATCAAGTCGCCATGGGGATCCTGTGTACAGTCAAGAATTGGGACTCGACTTGACCGACGAACAGAGACTACAATTGCAAGCACAAGCACAAACGTGGCAAGACGATTGGGATGCACTGCAAACGACCAAGGAAATGTTGCAAGCATTGCAAGAACACGAGTGGTTGTGGAAAAATGGGATTCAAGAAGCGACCGAGCCCTTTAAGAGTCTATTGTCGAAACAGCAGCGCACGAAATGGTATATTTGGGCCGATGCGAATGGAGAGGCTTTGGAGGAAGTGTATGTCGTCGAGCCGAAGTCTGCAATGGACGGTCCGGTCTTTCAATTTGGGACAGAAGATCTTATGCCGGACGATGCCGCGAAAATGAAACAACAACAACAACAACAACAAGTGAGTGCGGAGAATCATCCTACGAGTGCGGATGAAGGGCAGTTTGATTGGGTCTTTTAGGTAAAATGGCAGCAGAGAAAGAAAAGAAAACATATATATACAATACATTATCATTACATTTTCGCGTTCGAGAATAATTAATCAAGAACAAGCGATTCTTTTCAAATTCATTTTCTATAGGAGTGCAAGTCATCAGGAAACGATTGATTACAGACGAGTACCATATGGAATCCTTAGCAAATCGGCCGTGCGCGACTCATGGTTCCACGCGCGCGGTGCGTGCGGTTCCGTGCGAAGCTGTGAGTTCTCTTTGGTTCACTCTTTTCTGCAACAAATGATAATTGCAATACATCGATCAAGCAGAATATTCACATAGAATTGAAGGCCGATGCAACCATTACATAGTTTACTAGATGATCATCATGTTTGTTTAAGATGACAGATTCCACCATTCCAACACGCAAAAGGGGAGAAACAGCAACGAATGCTATTTACACACAACACTCTCCCGAGTGGATACATCCTTCGCTACACCGACTTCTGAATCATCTTTGTCTCTAAACAGTCAAGCAATGGTCTCAGATCAGCATTCGGCGTGCTTCGTACCCATGATACAGCTTTCTTCTTTCAGACCAACTATACACGTATCATCTGCTCAAACACCTTCGTTCTATTCCATTCTTGTGGAAAATTTCTCAAAATCATTGCGTCATAAACATAACAGGCTTGGAAAACTCCATTGTGATTGCTCTCGACACTGCTAACCTGCTTCAACGAAGGAACATTGCTCGCATCACTGTGTAAGTCGATACATCCATCCAAAGTGGCGCTGCAGTGTGCTATCTCATCCTTTGCTTTTTTCATCTTGGGTACTTTTTCAGCTTGAGCACAGCTCACGAAAAGTGTCTACACCGCAAAAACGAGCGTCCTACAAAGCACGTATTGTGTTGACCTTGAAGCGTACCGACGAGTATTATGACTGGCGTTCGCAGAGCGATCGAGCGAACTCCTTCGTTGCTGGTATGGATGTCGTTGCCGATGAAGACATATATACTTTGATGTCGTGAGTGAAATCAAGAACTTGTCGGCACTTGAAAGAATATCGCTCGCGCCGATGATTAAGCGACAACGTCCCGGATCTTTTGATCTTGGTATCAACAAATCCGTTGAACGTGACCTCCGAATGTTAACATCTTGCAATCGTTCCTTCGGCTGCTGCTTCTTGTCATGCTGCAGAACAGTCGGAACAGGCAAGAAAGGATTCGAATTTCGATTGGATCGTTCCCATCTCCGCAATCCGCAATCACGAATCACGAGACATTCCTTTGCCCGGTACGACAAGCTCAAATCTCGAACCTCGAACAATGGACAGGAGTGTAGTCGAGCAGCTTTTTCTGGAAGTTCGGAGAAAACTCATCGAATTTCACAGTCGTGCAGATCGGAGTATATCTCCAACGCTAAAAGATCCGGTTGGCGTTCATACTCCGTATTATTTTGTGACTTATGACATTTTTTCAAAAGAATTTCAAGTTTTATCCATGCCGACCACATCCTCTTTTTTCCATCAACAAGACGAAGAACAGAGCAATTCAAAGAGCAATCCGGGCTCTGACTTAAGTGAAATAAAGACAACGAAAAGGAATGAAGATGAGAATCATCAACTGTCGATCCAGGAAAACTTGCACCGAGTTCTCGTTGTCGCGACACAACACTTGGCGCTTAGCAACGAAAACAACCCCAAGGCCGAGCCAAAGGAGATATCTCTAAAGAGTTCAATCTTGTATTCGAACGAGGAAGGCCCAGCAGACGAAGAGCCACAACCGGGTGTGGAGATTAGTAGTTGTGAAGACGACCCAGAATGTCATGGAACAAGCAATCACCGAGTCTCTCCAGCTTCAGCAAACATCCAAGCTTCGATCGATGAAGAAAAGGCAACACCAAGTTCACGAGATTCATCCGATACGAGCAAGCCGATTGAGAATCACGTAGAAGACGGTCATGACCGTCACCAATACAAAGGCGACGACCGAGTGAGCCTCTTCATCAAGTCGAATCGAATACCTTCCGACTTTTTCAATTTGGCTTGAAAATTCTTGGCCAAATTCATCGAGATTGATCTCATTGCCATGGAAACAGCCATTATTGTGGCCGTGGATACGGCCAACTTGTTGGAGCGCTCCAAATATGCAACGATTTGCCGGTATGTAATATTATGAAAATGGAATTTTGATGTTTTTCTGTCCGTGTCAAGTACCCATCATACTCACACGCACTTTGCTTCATCAGAGTCACAACCGACAGTGTAGACAACACTATGGAGTTTCGTTCCGATACAGGCGCTCCGATTCGCCGATCACGTATTTGCATCACCGTTCGGAGGACTTCACATTATACCGACTGGTTGCAAGACAACACCTAGCTAGAAACTACTAGTCGAGACAGACGCCGCTAGGATAATATAATGAACACGTAAACATTTCTAATAACCGGTATGCTATTAATCAATCACTAAAGATAAAATGCATATGTAACGATTCTAATAAGCGTTATGCTATCAACCATCCAATCAATCAATCACTAATAGCATAGCAGGAAGCAGGCTCATCATGTTTCGATTGGAAGAGAAAGTTGAAGCCTGGTTGAAGATTTGGCAAAAGGAGAAATAAAAGAAGACGAGTTCAACACCGGACAGTGACGCACCGGGACTTGATCTGGGAGTACCTGTCCGCTTCTTAGCCTCAGTACAAAAACAGTTTTGGTACTTGGTACTACAATTTGAAGTACCGGTCCGCGTTTTGAGGTAGGTACGTCACAGAGAATGACGTTTTTAACTTTCAACGTTCAGTGCATCGCGTATTGCACTATGCTATGTTGCGTCTTTTGTCGACGTGCCTTGCTTGTTTTACGGATGAGGTTCATGTTTCATGTTCATCAGCATGTGCGACACGCGCGTGCAAGTCGAGGACGTCTCTATTATGGACCGACGCGTCACAACTTGGACTATAACTGCAAGTGTACCCCAAAAGGAAAGAACGTTTCGTTTTGAAAATTTGCGTCGTGAGAACACATTCGTCAACGACGTTTGCGAGTGGAAGTGACATTTTCATCAACAACAATGAATGAATGAGGTGATGATTGTGTCCTTTATTTATTCCTTGTTCCTTTGAAGCACCTCTATTATTGCAAGCAAATTTATTACAGCAATGTCATATCCTGCAACCAATGAACACTATTTGAAGGCTCTCGAAGAAGCCTATCGACAAGGAGCCGCAGCGGCAGCTCAAATGGCCCTTGAAGAAGAAGAACAACAACAACAACAACAACAACAACAACAACAACAACAACAACAGTCAATGATTAATAGTCGAGCATCTTGTCCTAACTTTGGTGGCCATCCGATGCCTCCAAATAATAACAATAATCAACAACAGCAGCAGCAGAAGACGATGTTACTTCCTTCGTTCTCGGTCCCGGATCCTCTGTTTCATCCGTCTGTGAATAGTTATCAACAACAGCAACAACAGCAACATGAATATGCAATGCCGCCGCCGCTCCTGCCGCAACAACAAGAACACTTTACACAACCAGCAGCAGCAGCAGCATTCCCCTCACAGCAACACCGCAGCTTTTCCATGCCCGACATGAGTTTGTAT
Organism: Fistulifera pelliculosa; assembly: GCA_026008555.1. Classification (NCBI taxonomy): domain Eukaryota; phylum Bacillariophyta; class Bacillariophyceae; order Naviculales; family Stauroneidaceae; genus Fistulifera; species Fistulifera pelliculosa. The sequence continues at coordinate 151,807 of BROJ01000063.1, read as the reverse complement.
GCATCACAGAAACAAGAAGACATGAAACGACACAAGCGTCTGGCGCGAAACCGTGCGTCGGCTAGAATTCGTCGTTTGCGCAAAAAACAATTGGTCGATGAATACGAGACTGAAGTCAAGTCGCTCGAGATTAATCTGCAGCAATTGAAGCAACACGAGTGGGGGCAGAATATTGAGGACGATCCGAATAGGAGTGGTTTGATACAACTGTTGAGTATGGAAAGAGGACAAGAAGAATTGGATGCCGCGCAACGGCAGGAAACCGTCACGTCTCTTTTGTCACAACAACTGCAAGTGGTGCAGCAGTTACAAGACGCCATGCAGGAGCAGTACGTGCTGTACGAAGTTGCCGCCCGAAATTGTTCTGATTTTGAGGAATTGGCTTCTATTTTGGAGTTGAGTGATCGACAACGAAATAAAATTCGTGCGCAGGCGAATGGATGGATGCAGGAATGGCAGGCACTGCAACTGGTCGAAGAGTCCTTGCTGCACATGCAAGAACACGAGTGGTTGTCCAAGAATGGAGTACCTGACATGGTAGAACAACTGCACTCGCTATTCAATAAGAATCAGCTCTCCAAATTTTTGATCTGGACGGATATCAATCGCGACGCGATTGAGGTTTTGAACATGGTGAATACGGTATCTACGAGTATTGAAACAGACGGGCCTGTCTTTCAATTTGGTGTCGAGAATGCGGCGGAAGACGATGGCTACCATCATCCTCATGATTTGACCTTTTGATTGAAGACTATTACATATTTGTACAGACCTGCTGGCCTTGCGGAGCGCGCGTTACTATTGTTAAAATTGTTATTATAACAAAATTGAAGATGCTACTTGAGACATTGGGATTCTTATTGCTTGTATAACCTAGTTCGTAGCTCAATCCTTAGCGAAGATCCCGGTTCCTTTCGTTGTCTTGACCGACGGAGGAAGGATCGAATTACACGATACGGGACTGCGCTAAAATCACTCATGGTTGAAGTTCGAGAACACAGTATCGGACAGATGGAATGGGCCCACAGTACAATCCTTGTACACTCAGTATCACTCTGTACTCCAAGAGGAAGGCGTGTCCTTCGCTCCAGTTGTAAGTTGTCGATGTCATCTTGAACTGTCCGACGAGCACGAGTTGAACTTGTGGCAATTTCCGGCACCAACAATAGCGACCGAATCAGTGGAAAGGAATCGAACAAACGGCCATCTGTCATCCTCCAAGAAACAACGACGACAACAAACAAAAAACAACAACAAAATCTTGTCCACATATAATCATTTGGTGTTGCAAATCCAACAAGCATTCCAGGGTATCCACACCGGACAAATCTGGCATGGTGGCGGCTTTGTGAGACACAATGACGGAGGAGGGCAACAACAATCAGAAAGAATTGCATACATCATCTCCATTCCATCGCGCATCATCAATATCGGATAGCACAAATTCAACCAGCAGAAAGGAGGCATTTCATGAGCAGGATATTACTTCCGAGGATCTTTCGCTTGACGCGGGTAATTCTGTCGCTGATTTGAGCGCTGCAATGGCGGTTGCCTCTCTCAAATCAACCGCAACAGGAACTTCAACAATTTCATCACCAACAACCATTTTATTCATTCCTAACCGACGAAAGCTCCCATTCGGAAAGCAGCCAGCTTCACAACTATTATGCACAGCAATTTCAGTACATGAGCTCACAGCAATATTATAGTCCACTACAAGGACATGCAATGATGCAGTCCTATTTCAACAACAATGGCAACATCAGCAGCAGCCTCAACACCAGCAACCACAACAGCAACTGTGGTCGACACCCCATAGACCGAATTACTTTTCCACACCGCGAGATGATTGTACCATTCACGTGGCAGCGGGTAAAGTCCCACTGAAAATGTAAGTATGTATAGTGACGTCTGCCCCAACAATCTACGATCTCACAAAATTTCAACTGCCTTTTTCGACACAGATGAACTTGGCACGAAAGTTCTTGATTCATCACGAGACTGTGTATCTAAGTGCTTTCGATGCGGCCATTGTGATTGCTATCGATGCTGCACTCTTGATTCAGCGATCGAAATATGCTACCATCGTTCGGTACGTCCGACTTTGCTTCAAATTGGGTATAGTCGGTTGCAGCTCTTACTCATTGTGATTTGTTGTCGTGTTTCTGCAATTGAATAAGAGTCGAGACTGACACCGAAGACCGCGTCGAACACTACCACCATCACAATAACAATTCCCCATCGTTTGCATCGATTGTCAAACGCCCCCAAATTCGAATCACCTTGCAAAGAAATAAAGAGTTTGTACAATGGCTGACCGAAAACAAGAATGATTTGAATGGGCTTTGAGTGAATGAAATGAAGCGGCACACAGAATGAATACGTGAGCCCTCACTCGAGCTGGTCGCTTGTCGTTTCATGCAACAACGTTGCAACCACTCTCAAGATGCTACCGCTAAAGATGCGCGTGTCTTTATGTTTCAGTGCGCGTTTAGGTTAGAACAATAATATAATAGAATAGTTCCAACAGGATGCTCGCGAATATGATGACACGATGAAGTCGTTATCTTGTTTGGTCGTCGAAAAGCAAAAGCCGAGCACAAGATCTTGCATGAGTACCGGTACGCGTGGTGTCATCGTTGATGGAAACGTCAACCGCGCGCTCTGATGGAGCGCATGAAAATCTGACTCACACCGTCTCAAAAGTGACACATCCATCACAACAACAACAACAAAACGTTCCTTCGCATGTGTTGAATGCCATTATTCTCGACCAGCTCATTATGCCATTCTTCCTTTCTTGCTTGTTACATGATCATTCGAGTGCTTCTATTGATCTCGTTGTATTGCTCTACCGTTACTAGCATGACGACAACTATGTCCAGAACCGGCCAAGCCGTCTATTATTGGTTTCGGAACGATTTGCGTTTGCACGATCATCCGGCTTTTACGGCTGCTATTAAGCGGGCGTCGCAGTTGCAAGTCCCTTTGATTCCAGTTTATTGCTTTGACCCCGCTACTTTGGTTCTGAAGCCTATTCCGAGTACGGCAGTGTAAAATGCAGTCCTCGACGAGCCCAATTCATTTTAGAATGTGTCAGCGACCTACAAGAGAGACTGATGAAAGCGGGTTCCAACTTGGTAGTCACAACGCAACAAACGCCGGAAGACTATTTTGCAGCTAGTTTTAATAAGTACCAAAAGCTCTGTTGTTCTATCAAGACGAAGTCTGTCGTGAAGAACGCACCATTGCCAAGAAAGTTGCTCAACACTTTGATCGGCAACAGGTGCATGCCATTTGGGGATCGACATTGTATGAACTGTCCGAATTGCCCTACTACGAGGCGCCCGAGTCGATGCCCGATACATTCACCCCGTTTCGCAACAAGGTCGAAAAGAAATGTGTCATTCCCAAACCATTGCCCGCGCCGACGAAATTGCCACCGTTTCCTGCAGATCTGACGACACGAACCGCATCGGAACTTCTCATTGCGGATATCGGATACCGATCGTTACAATGCAAGAAATTGCCGCATGACCCGCGCGGCGTCATGGAATTTGTGGGGGCGAAACCGCTGGTCTCGCACGGGTTCAAGGATTACATTTGGACCAAGGATATGTTACGTCACTATTTCGATACGCGCAATGGTATGCTGGGAGCCGATTACTCGTCCAAATTTGCGCCGTGGCTCGCGCATGGATGCATCTCGCCGCGGTTTGTTGCACAACAATGTCAACAGTATGAACAAGAGCGCGTGGAAAACAAATCGACGTATTGGTTGATCTTCGAGTTGCTGTTCGTGACTTTTCAAATTCTTTGCCTGGAAACACGGAGATACACTGTTTCATCCCGGCGGTACCATTCAAAGTTCCAAGCGATGGAAGCCGTTCGAAAGGTCCTTGCAAGCATGGAAAGACGGCAAGACTGGATATCCGTTGGTCGATGCGAACATGCGAGAATTGAATGCTACGGGCTTCATGAGCAATCGAGACGCCAAAATGTGTGTTCGTTCTTGTGCTTGGAGTTGATTCAAGATTGGCGTTTGGGAGCCGACTACTTTGAGAGCACATTGTTGGACTATGATGTGTATTCCAATTGGGGCAACTGGTGCGCGGGAGCCGGAATGACGGGAGGACGCATTAATCGCTTCAACATTGTCAAACAATCCAAGGACTATGATCAGCACGGAGAATATGTGAAACACTGGTTGCCTTGATTGAAAGACGTTCCGGCGAATCTCGTGCACGAACCTTGGAAAATGACGCAGTTTCAACAAACCGAATACAATTGCCGATTGGGAGTCGATTATCCTCATCCTATTGTCAAGCCATTCGATGCAGCACCGAAACGAGATGAACAGGAGGCCGCAACAATGGCCAAAAGGGTAAACTGGATACGAACAATCCGAATCGCAGCCGAGGGCAGAGACGGGATATGAAGAGTCTAAGAAAGGGTCGTATCGAGTGGAAGACTAATCAATAAATAGTGATGATATTTTACTTAGCCAGTCCTTGTAGGGTTGATCAAAATTCGGAGACCTGGCTCAAACAGCAAACCTTAGACCTTAGAAATCGGATTTCATGTTCATCGATCTTCGATTGTTGCTTACAAGAAGGATTCCATAGGACAACCTTTCCGAGAAGGCCTTCACCCTTCTTAGAGTGCTTCTGAAACCGATTTCGGTAAGGGTAACCTACCGCAATTGGATGGACACTTTTTCTGAACAGGTGCCCTATTAGAAATCAAGAGTTTGTCCAATGGCTGACCGAAAACAAGATTGATTTGGATGGACTTTGAGAATCAACTGGAAGGAAACAAAGAGTAAATGTAGGGGATGCTTCGAATTTATGTTTGTTGAAGTCACTCGACCGGGTCGCCTGTCGTTGAATGCCACAAGAGAGTGATTACTCTCGAAAGGCTGCATGTTACAAAAAACTTGCCTTATGTCTTAGTGTGTGTCTAGGCTAACATCAATATAACATAGAAAGGCTCTATTACGATTACTATGCTCACGACTATTATTTACACTACCTGGTACAGGTACAAGGTCCCGATTGGTCGTCGAAAAGCCGAGCGACAGATCTTGCATGAGTACCGGTACGCGTCTTGTCACCCTAAAGGAACAAGTAAAATACGCGGCTGACGTGGCAGTAGTGTACAAAGGCCCGTCTTCCCTTCACCACACGGCGCGAGGTTTTCACCCAACGCAGGGTTTCCTCTTACACACCTTCGCTTTTAATCATCATCACAATCTAAGACACCTTTACGATCTTATCTTTATCATTATCTTTACGATTCTCTTTCTGTTTTCTCCATTCATTGTAAGTGACAAGGCTAAGATTACTTGGTTTATCAGACCCAGGCTTTACGGCGCGGAAGCGGAGGCTTTCGAATGCAATGGCACGGCCAGTGCCATCGGCAAAGTGCCGATGTGCATCGGTCAAGGACCGCACGCCTCGGCGCACGGATGCTTCTGGCATCGCTATAGCACATGTTTCGACATGCTTGCTCGTCGATTCAGGAACCAGGTCAGGACAGGCAAGGAAGAACCGCCATGCGATAAGCTGGTGTCGACGACTTCGGTCGGTCATTATGGGGATGCTTCGGCATTTCATGCACATGCTTCGGCATGCTTTGCGGCCCATCGTTCTTTAAGAATTACGAAACTCACGAAAGGTCTTTACCTTTACACGCAGGAAGATGATGGACCAGTTTCCTCCCAACGCTCCTCCCCAGTCGGTAGCCGACTGTGTTGCCCTTGCGGTGTCCCAAACGTGCTTCCGGACCCCAACCCTGACAACATCGTGACCATGGCGCAGATGCTCGCGACGAGTTTTTCCTTGACAACCTTCGATGGCGAAGGCGAAAAAACGTATGAACAGTTGGATGCGGACTTCAAGGCCTTGTCCCATTGGCCTCAGCCCATCCATGTTACTTCGAGCATTCGTTACCGTTTGCAGGCGTTTACGGTGTGGGTGAAGGAGTGCGCGATAGGTGGATTCAACCCGGCAACGACGGTCTTTCCAGTAGCGGAAACGGACTATTTCGATCGCATTGCGAGTGTGCGCGCGACTTTCGTTCGAGATTCCACTTTCATGGCGAAAACGCCAAGCAGCCCAGGCGTGCGTCCCAGTGGTGACACGTGGGTGAATTGGTCTCCCATGGTGGTCAACTATCTTCGTCAGATCCCGAACGCGGACGGAGTCCCGTTGTCTTACGTGGTGCGCGACCAGCAGGAACCCGTCTCACGACACCACGTTGAGCGCAAACGAGTGTTTGGATCGTTATGTCCGGGCGGCGCCACTTTTTGAGCCCAGTTTGAAGCGGACTTCACGCGCGGTGCACACACATATTGCAACCCTCATCGCAGGCAACACGAAAGCGGAGCAGGCGGTCCTCCAGCATCGCTCGTCATTGTGGGCGCACGGACTGGTTAGCGCTCAAGGCTGTGTTCGAAGGAACCGGAGCATTTCGTGTCGAGCTCATCAAGGCGGAGCAATTCTTGGCGACGAACTTTTATTCAGGCGAGAAGCACGGGCGTGGATGGCAGCAGTTTGAAAACGACTTGACGAACGCGTTTCATATCGTCAATTCGGCGACCCTGGAGTGACTCGTTACGGCGATGTGGATATGATTAAGCTCCTAATGCGTAAGACGCAATCCCACCTGCGCCACTCGCCACAACCCACGCGCAGTTCAACTACGAGCTTTCGAAGAATACTACGGATCTCACCTTCGAGCAAGCGCTCAGAAACGTTGGTAACATTGTGTGCGTCAGAATATCGGTGGATCGGCGTCGAACAATACCCGGGACAAGGTGCCCGCCACATTCGTCGGCGACGAACACGCGGGAACGCAATAAGGGTAAGGGTAAACCCTACGGGAAAGGCAAAGGCAAGGCCAATCGTCCCCGCAATCATCCCGACGGCAGTATCAGGTGACGTTGAAGAACGGCAAGAAGATGGGCGTTCACCGTCATACTTTCTTTCGGATGAAGAGATGGCTCAGTTGCACCCGCATGATTTCAACAAGCTCAAGGAGCAGCAGCGCCGCGTACAATGCGCAAAGAGACAGATCCAGGCCGTTTCGGCTCCAGCTCCTGCAGCAGCGCCGCGCGACCGACTGTCGCCGACGCCGCAACGATCATTTCGGCTTTGACTCAGCAGACGACGACAAAACCAGGAAGCTACACGATCACGATCTCGGAGACGAACACGCAGGCGGAAGGACAGAGCCGTGGGACGCCATTCGCGCCGCACGCAACGAAGAAGCTAGTCGTCGTGCGGTAAGATCAACCTTTCTCACGTCACCTCCATTCGCAACCACGATGACCCTGCAACGGATGTTCGCCATGTTGCCTCTGCGCGTCAAGTGACCCCAAAGCCCGGTGTCTCTGCTGTCAACGAATGTGATTCGAATGCGGACACTTGTGTTGCCGGGACCAACCGTTGTTTTGCAGTATACGAGTCACGCGTAATGTTTACCCACGACACGTCCTATGCCCCTATCTCGAACGTTCGATTGTGACTGCTGCGACTGCTTGGACTGATCCCGTGACCGATGAAACTGTTATCCTTGTGTTGAATGAGTGTTTGTACTATGGCACAAAGCTCCGCTACGCTCTGGAACCCGAATCAGCTTCGTCATCACGGTGCAATCGTGAACGACAACCCTTTCGACGCGTCCGATGTTCGCATGTCCATCCAGATTGAAGACATTTCTATCCCTTTGCAGTCAGTTGGAACCAAGATTCAGTTTCATTCGCGTACCGCGACAACCAAAGAATTGGATGAGTGTCGTCACATCGAGATCACTAACGCTAACCCTTGGAACCCACGAAGTTTACCTCAGTCCCGATGTCCCGACTGCACGCACGATTTCTTCTGTTCATTTCGACTTTCAGCAGGAAGCCTGCTTGCACGATACCGATCCAGTCCTGGTCGCTCTCAAAGAACTTGCAATCTCTAAGGTCAGAGTATCCTCGGCTTCCCATTGACTCGCTGCCAGGCCTGAGGGGACAGATCCGGATGTGCCAGTGGCGGACGCTGACGCACCGGTACCCGATCCGAACCTCGGGTTTGAGGACATTCCGCAAGGCGGACTTTTGTTTCAAACAAACGGCATTTGGCTAACACCGGAGAACCTTTCAGAGCAGTGGTCAATTGGCTTGGAGCAAGCACGCGCGCAACGCTGAGATGCACACGGCAACGGGGACAAGGTCCGCGATCCTACCACTTGCTCGACGGTACCGAGCTGATCGTCAATACAATGTCAAGCGGCTTCAAGGAAGCTTCGCGACCGACACTGTGCATGCCGATGTTAAGTCCTTGGAGAACAAGAAGTATGCGCAAGTCTATACGCATAAAACGGATTCTCAGCGATTTATCCAATGGAGCGCATGACAGGGGACTCAATCGGACAATCTCTTTACGACGACTTCGCGAATGAGTATGGTGCACCCGACACGCCCGGCACGATGGCGCAGCGGCAATGACAGGAAAACAAACGATGTTCCAAAAGCACTGCGACGTATGATATCCACTCACATGTTTCACAGCGCTGACGTCCGAATCAGAACCCAGCCGAAGGGCAAATCCGACAGTTGAAGTTCAAATTGTACCGCGCAATGATGCGTCGCAAAGTGCCTCGCAGGCTGTGGGATTTTGGCCTTAAGTGGGTGTCAGAAGTCAGCAACATCACGGCGAATTCCTCGAAGTACTCGCGCCGTCGGACCCCACTGAATGCGTCACAGGTGAGACGCCCGACATCAGCGAGTATGTCGACTTCACCTTTACGACTTCGTGGTCTTTCAAATAACGCTGGACTTGGTGAAAACAGTCTCGGTCGCTGGCTTGGAGTCTCACACAAGATCGGCAACCTCATGTCGTATTGGGTTTTGCCGAATCTGGAATCCCGATTTCTGTGACCACGGTGCAACGGCTAACGCGATTGGAAATGCAAACCTACGAATGGCAAGCGGATGAAAGAATACTGACGAACAAGTCTGGAAGAAGTTAGGAAATGAAGAACCAATTCAATTGCCTCCAGATTTGCCAAGCGATCTTGAACTGGGAATTCTCGAAGGGGAAACGCAAGCATTCTTGGACGAAGTTTCAGCGTGATCGATGATCCCGCCGTACCGCATGGATCCGGACGACATGATTGATGAAGAAGAGGACAGCTACATCAACATGCGGTTAAGTATGAAACGAAGCCTAGACGGTAAGACGATGGCTGCAAGAGTGATTGAGCGAGCTGTTGATGAAGAGGGCAGGCCCTCGGCCAGAGTGACGAAAAACCTCTCTTGGATTTCAGGCAATACGTCGTGGAGTATATTGACGGCGTGTCCGAAGTGGTAACAGCTAACACGATCGCAGAGAATATCCTATCGCAAGTTGATGATCACGGCTATCATAGCAGGGAGTTGGATGAGATTCTAGACTACCGGACGACGGACCCAAGTCCCGGCACGGCGGATGGATCGAGAAGACGGAGACCGAACGGAGCAGCGCAGGCGAATCACCACTAAGGGGTGGGAGATCCTGGTCCAATGGAAGGACGGATCTGCAGACTGGATTGCATTAAAGGACTTGAAGGGGTCGTATCCGGTCGAGCTTGCGGAGTTTGCGGTTCAGCAAGTGCATGAGATGCCAGCTTTTGCGTATTGGGTCCCGCATCGTCTTGAAGAAGCGACAGGATCATTTCAAAACTCAAGACGAAGTATTGGGAACGGACTCACAAGTATGGCATTAGGATCCCGAAGACAATGAAAGAGGCCTTGGAACTTGACAGAGAAAACGGGAACACGCTTTGGTACGATGCGATCAGGAAGGAAATGAAGAATGTCAGAGTAGCTTTCAAGTGTTCAACGGTCGGCTGGAAGACTTGATAGGCTATGAAGATCACATGTCACATTATATTCGATGTCAAACTGAGCGAAGGCTTCAGGCGCAAAGCGCGATTCGTTGCAGATGGACACAAGGTTGAGACGCCTCCTTCGATTTCTTACAGTTCTGTCGTTGCGAGAGGACTCAGTTCGAATCTGCCTGCTCATCGCAGCGTTAAACGGTATACGTGTCATGTGTGTCGATATCCAAAATGCTTATCTCACAGCGCCGAATCGTGAAAAAGTTTATATACGCAGGTCCGGAGTTTGGAGACGAAGAAGGTCTGTGGATGTTGGTTGTTCGTGCGCTTTACGGTTTTGCGTGGAGCGGCGCATCTTTCAGAGCCTATCTTGCATCCAAGCTACATGACATGGGATTTGTCCCGTGTGTCATGGACCCTGACGTTTGGATGAGACCGGCTACCAAGGCGGATGGCGAGGAGTATTACGAATATATCCTTTGCTATGTCGATGATATTTTGTGTGTCAGCGAAGACCCTGAGAAAGTTCTCAAGGAGTTGGGCAAGACATTTCAATTCAAGAACGATGAGATCAAAGAGCCGGATATGTATCTTGGCGTCGCTGAAGCAGCGCACTTTGAACGGTGTACCGAGGTGGTCGATTACAAGCGATAAGTATCTCAAAGCAGCCGTCGAGAATGTGGAGCAACAGATCAAAGACAGGGGACACACGATGCCAAGGTCGCTAAGTACCCCAACGAATCCTAATGTGATCTTTGAACTCGATGACTCACGCTTGTTGGAGACTGATGAGATTACTTTCTTTCAAGAGTTGATTGGAATCTTGAGGTGGGCCACGGAGCTCGGGCGCATCGATATCTTGCAACGGAACGTCGTCGTTGTCGTCGTATCAAGCGATGCCTCGTTTCAATCATCTGTTGGAGCTCTACAATATCTTCGCTTTCATCAAGGCGAACCCCAAGTTCTCCTCTATATGTCTCCCGAACTGCCCGATTACAACGCTATTAAGATGACACGGTCCCAGGAAGATTTCAAAGAACATTATCGAGACGCTGCGGCTGAAGAGCTGCCCCACGAATGCCTAAGCCACGCCGGAAGCCCGTCATGATTTCAGCTTATGTGGATGCCTCGCATGCGGCGAATAAAGCAACGAGACATTCGCACACGGGATTCAGATCTATGTCAATCGCGCTCACGATGTGGTACAGTAAGAAGCAACCTACGGTCGAATCAAGTGCGTTCGCGAGCGAATTTGTTGCGATGAAGACTTGCATTGAGATGATTGTGGGATTACGTTATAAGTTACGAATGATGGGAATTCCGTTGGACGGCGAGCCGAGTAAGATCTTCTGCGACAACAACTCGGTGGTCCTCAATTCGTCGGAGTTTGCATCGACACTAACGAAGAAGCACAATTCGTTGGCGTACCATATGACGCGATGGCATGTGGCGGCAGGTATAGTAGAAGTGATTTGGATTCCAACTGATTCTAACATGGCCGATCCGTTTACTGGCGACTGAGTAAGACGAAACGGGATCAGCTATTTGGTAATGTGGCTTACTACTAACGCAAGGTGAAAGCAAATCAGAATCGTGCGACGATCTGACTTGAGGGGACCAAGTAAAATACGCGGCTGACGTGGCAGTAGTGTACAAAGGCCCGTCTTCCCTTCACCACACGGCGCGAGAGGTTTTCACCCAACGCAGGGTTTCCTCTTACACACCTTCGCTTTTTAATCATCATCACAATCTAAGACACCTTTACGATCTTATCTTTATCATTATCTTTACGATTCTCTTTCTGTTTTCTCCATTCATTGTAAGTGACAAGGCTAAGATTACTTGGGAAACGTCATTCGCGCGATCATCGAGCGCATGAAAATCTGACTCACAGACCGTCCCAAAAGTGACACATCCATCACAAAAAGCAACATCAACGAAACGTTGCTTTTCTCGTCCATGCTATTATTATTCTAGAGACCATCTCATTATATTCATATCACAATCCAAGTCATACTATCGGTTTTTTGGCTATATGATCATTAGACTGTTGATTCTGTCAAGGTTGTATTGATCTACAGTTAATTACTAGCATGACAACCGAGAAAGCGGCCGACCAAGCCGTCTTTATTGGTTCCGGAACGATTTACGTTTGCACGATCATCCGGCTTTTACGGCTGCTATTAAGCGGGCGTCGCAGTTGCAAGTCCCTTTGATTCCGGTTTATTGCTTTGATCCCCGCTACTTTGGTTCTGAAGCCTATTCCGAGTACGGCAGTGTAAAATGCAGTCCTCGACGAGCGCAATTCATTTTAGAATGTGTCAGCGACCTACAAGAGAGACTGATAAAAGCGGGTTCCAATTTGGTAGTCACAACGCAACAAACGCCGGAAGACTATTTTGCAGCTAGTTTTAATAAGTACCAAAAGCTCTGTTGTTCTATCAAGACGAAGTCTGTCGTGAAGAACGCACCATTGCCAAGAAAGTTTCTCAATACTTTGATCGGCAACAGGTACATGCCATTTGGGGATCGACATTGTACGAGTTGTCCGAATTGCCCTACTACGAGGCGCCCGAGTCGATGCCCGATACATTCACCCCGTTTCGCAACAAGGTGGAAAGAAATGTGTCATTCCCAAACCATTGCCCGCGCAGACGAAATTGCCACCGTTTCCTGCAGGTCTGACGACACGCGCCGCATCGGCACTCTCATTAGCCGATATTGGATACCGATCGTTACCGTGAAAGAAATTGCCGCATGACCCGCGCGGCGTCATGGAATTTGTGGGGGCGAAACCGCTGGTCTCGCACGGGTTCAAGATTACATTTGGACCAAGGATATGTTACGTCACTATTTCGATACGCGCAATGGTATGCTGGGAGCCGATTACTCGTCCAAATTTGCGCCGTGGCTCGCGCATGGATGCATCTCGCCGCGTTTTGTTGCACAACAATGTCAACAGTATGAACAAGAGCGGGTGGAAAACAAATCGACGTATTGGTTGATCTTCGAGTTGCTGTGGCGTGACTTTTTCAAGTTCTTTGCCTGGATACACGGAGATACACTGTTTCATCCCGGCGGTACCATTCAAAGTTCCAAGCGATGGAAGCCTTTCAAAAAGTCCTTGCAAGCATGGAAAGACGGCAAGACTGGATATCCGTTGGTCGATGCGAACATGCGAGAATTGAATGCTACGGGCTTCATGAGCAATCGAGGACGCCAAAATGTGTGTTCGTTCTTGTGCTTGGAGTTGATGCAAGATTGGCGTTTGGGAGCCGACTACTTTGAGAGCACATTGTTGGACTATGATGTGTATTCCAATTGGGGCAACTGGTGCGCGGGAGCCGGAATGACGGGAGGACGCATTAATCGCTTCAATATTGTCAAACAATCCAAGGACTATGATCAGCACGGAGAATATGTGAAACACTGGTTGCCCGGAGTTGAAAGACGTTCCGGCGAATCTCGTGCACGAACCTTGGAAAATGACGCAGTTTCAACAAACCGAATACAATTGCCGATTGGGAGTCGATTATCCTCATCCTATTGTCAAGCCATTCGATGCAGCACCGAAACGAGATGACCAGGAGGCCGCAACAATGGCGAAAAGGGTAAACTGGATACGAACAAACCGTATCGCAGCCGAGGGCAGAGGCGGGATATGAAGAGTCTAAGAAAGGGGTCGTATCGAGTGGAAGACTAATCAATAAATAGTGATGATATTTTACTTAGCCAGTCCTTGTAGGGTTGATCAAAATTCGGAGACCTGGCTCAAACAGCAAACCTTAGACCTTAGAAATCGGATTTCATGTTCATCGATCTTCGATTGTTGCTTACAAGAAGGATTCCATCGGACAACCTTACCGAGAAGGCCTTCACCCTTCTTAGAATGCTTCTGAAACCGATTTCGGTACGGGTAACCTTACTGCAATTGGATGGACATTTTTTCTGAACAGGTGCCCTATTAGAAATCAAGAGTTTGTCCAAGGGCTGACCGAAAACAAGATTGATTTGGATGGACTTTGAGAATCAACTGGAAGGAAACAAAGAGTGAATGTAGGGATGCTTCGAATTTATGTTTGTTGAAGTCACTCGACCGGGTCGCCTGTCGTTGAATGCCACAAGAGAGTGATTACTCTCGAAGGCTGCATGTTACATGTTACAAAACTTGCCTTATGTCTTAGTGTGTGTCTAGGCTAACATCAATATAACATAGAAAGGCTCTATTACGATTACTATGCTCACGACTATTATTTACACTACCTGGTACAGGTACAAGGTCCCGATTGGTCGTCGAAAAAGCCGAGCGACAGATCTTGCATGAGTACCGGTACGCGTCTTGTCACCCTAAAGGAAACGTCATTCGCGCGATCATCGAGCGCATGAAAATCTGACTCTCACAGACCGTCCCAAAAGTGACACATCCATCACAAAAGCAACATCAACGAAACGTTGCTTTTCTCGTCCATGCTATTATTATTCTAGAGACCATCTCATTATATTCATATCACAATCCAAGTCATACTATCGGTTTTTTTGGCTATATGATCATTAGACTGTTGATTCTGTCAAGGTTGTATTGATCTACAGTTAATTACTAGCATGACAACCGAGAAAGCGGCCAACCAAGCCGTCTATTATTGGTTCCGGAACGATTTACGTTTGCACGATCATCCGGCTTTTACGGCTGCTATTAAGCGGGCGTCGCAGTTGCAAGTCCTTTGATTCCGGTTTATTGCTTTGATCCCCGCTACTTTGGTTCTGAAGCCTATTCCGAGTACGGCAGTGTAAAATGCAGTCCTCGACGAGCGCAATTCATTTTAGAATGTGTCAGCGACCTACAAGAGAGACTGATAAAAGCGGGTTCCAATTTGGTAGTCACAACGCAACAAACGCCGGAAGACTATTTTGCAGCTAGTTTTAATAAGTACCAAAAAGCTCTGTTGTTCTATCAAGACGAAGTCTGTCGTGAAGAACGCACCATTGCCAAGAAAGTTTCTCAATACTTTGATCGGCAACAGGTACACGCCATTTGGGGATCGACATTGTACGAGTTGTCCGAATTACCCTACAACGATGCACCCGAGTCGATGCCCGACACATTTACTCCTTTTCGCAACAAGGTCGAAAAGACGTGTGTCATTCCCAAACCATTGCCCGCGCCGACGAAATTGCCACCGTTTCCTGCAGATCTGACGACACGCGCCGCATCGGAACTTTCACTTGCGGACATTGGATACCTGTCGACCGTGAAACCAGAACGTGACCCGCGCGGCGTCATGGAATTTGTGGGAGGCGAAACCGCTGGCCTCGCGCGTGTCAAGGACTACATTTGGACCAAGGATATGTTACGTCACTATTTCGATACGCGCAATGGTATGTTGGGAGCCGATTACTCGTCCAAATTTGCGCCGTGGCTCGCGCATGGATGCATCTCGCCGCGGTTTGTTGCACAACAATGTCAACAGTATGAATTAGAGCGCGTGGAAAACAAATCGACGTACTGGTTGGTTTTTGAATTGATTATTCGTGACTTTTCAAGTTCTTTGCCTGGAAACACGGAGATACACTGTTTCATCCCGGCGGTACCATTCAAAGTTCCAAGCGATGGAAGCCGTTCGATAGGTCCTTGCAAGCATGGAAAGACGGCAAGACGGGATATCCGTTGGTCGATGCGAACATGCGAGAATTGAATGCTACGGGCTTCATGAGCAATCGAGGACGCCAAAATGTGTGTTCGTTCTTGTGCTTGGAGTTGATGCAAGATTGGCGTTTGGGAGCCGACTACTTTGAGAGCACATTGTTGGACTATGATGTGTATTCCAATTGGGGCAACTGGTGCGCGGGAGCCGGAATGACGGGAGGACGCATTAATCGCTTCAATATTGTCAAACAATCCAAGGACTATGATCAGCACGGAGAATATGAAACACTGGTTGCCCGAGTTGAAAGACGTTCCGGCGAATCTCGTGCACGAACCTTGGAAAATGACGCAGTTTCAACAAACCGAATACAATTGCCGATTGGGAGTCGATTATCCTCATCCTATTGTCAAGCCATTCGATGCAGCACCGAAACGAGATGACCAGGAGGCCGCAACAATGGCCAAAAGGGTAAACTGGATACGAACAATCCGAATCGCAGCCGAGGGCAGAGGCGGGATATGAAGAGTCTAAGAAAGGGTCGTATCGAGTGGAAGACTAATCAATAAACAGCGATGATAGTTACTTAGCTAGAAAGGTGAAAGAGATTCGATGAGTAGCGCTCGTTCAAACATCACTTCGTCACATTACTCATAGTAATGGGTAAGAATCAACTAACCTTAGCATTATCGAAGGTTGAACTTGTTAGGCTATCGCATAGGCCTACTCGAAGCCGCACTCTACTTAGAAAGAGGCCTCTAGCTAGCCTAAATAAGGCTTATTTTAGGAGGCTTATTGCGTCTTTTTTGCCCATTTCCTTTTGCGCATATTTTTGGTGACGAGAGTGAGAAAGTGAAAACCAAAGGATCATTATTATACTCATCAGAGAAACATGGCAACGAACGACTGCTGGTACAAACAAATTCCCAATCATGAGCTCACCGACGTTCAACGCCAGTTCGCGGAGAGTAGCGAATCATCTCCCATTCATCATCTTCGCATGATCCGATCTCCATCGTGCCTTCAAAATGTCTTGCAAGTCATGAATCGCAATACCATTTTGTGGGGAATTCAGGGATTTATGACTCTGGCGGAAAGTGATTTCTCCAACAGCACTTGTAGCTCTTTGCGAGTCGGACGAGTGAGTGGAGTACGATTCGTTTTGTACGGTCCGTCGGACCAAGTAGTGGCGGAAATGGCATTGTTTCTGTGGAGTCTACAAGATCACGAAGACAAATCGGACTTTATTGTCATTAATTATGGAAGTCGTAACGTCTTTGACTTTTCCGCCGTTACCTCGGAGCAGCTAGCTTCGCTATTCGAAAAGAACCCCGGCAGAAAAACACACTTGCATCGACTGGTACTGAATGCGACGCAAGCGTCCGTTCTGGCCTCGCAGCCCCATAAGGTGGATCTAAGATTGGTTGACTGTGTCTTTCCGGCGGGTGATACGACCTTCCTAGACACTTTGGAGCGCCGAAAGTCATGCTTTGACAGTTTGCGGCTACCTGGAGACAATCCGTTTGCACCGGGCGATCAGCGTCGTCTGTTCGAAATGCCGACACTTCGCTTTCTTTCCATTTGTCCAGCGGCTCTAGAAAGCAAAGACATGTTGCTGGCTCCCTTTGCTTCCAAAGTGGACAAGCTCAAATATTGTTTGGATGAAATGGACGATCAGTGGCGACATGTAGAATCTATCACAGTTGTGCCCAAAAGTGCGTCCTCAAGGTCCAATGCAAGTGTTATGGATTCCCATCCGTCTTTTTACGAGCCACGGGACAGTTGTCGGAATTGGGATTGGTGTACTTTTGCGCTACGCCCGCGAAACAAGAACTGGCCGACTTGGCAACAGCCGTCGATATGAATCAAAGCCTACAAGTATTGGAGGTTGGTTATCTCGATCGGTATTGGATTACTGGCTGGAAACACCTCATGACGGTCATCGGGCGTCACCAAGGTCTGACCACATTGAAAATCAAAGTCTCCATCGATGCGGCAAAACCGCATTATTTCGCCAAGCTCTTTCGTAGTTTGCATGAAATGCTCAAACAGAACTATAGAATCGATGTGGTTGTTGTGTCCCCGAGCAAAGAAATTGCACGAATTTGGAACGAGTCCTTGTACGAACGATTGCAGTTCAATCGCTTCCTACGCGGATGCAAGACACTCACTAGAGAGTCGGAAGTGGACCGCTCGGCTGTGCTGGGATCGGTGCTGATGGAATATTTGGGCCGCGATACGCGCCGTACGGCTGCCCTGCTCACCGACAACATTGATGCGATTTGTGTATTGTTGCAATCGTAGACACGGCGAGCACAGATCATAAAACTGATAAAACAAATACGTTGTATCAAGCACAACATTTCACTTCCCTATAAGGAATGCTCCAATGATTCAATCATCACTCGGCGTGTCTCGCTGTCAACTCTGGATCGGAGTAACATGCACACTATATCCATATGGTGCGATAAGAGTAGCGCCAACATTTGGGGATCACCTTGTGCTCGTTCGAGGGTGACTTTTCCAAGTAAGCTCACACGTTCCGACTCTGCTTCACGCGTTAACGATTGACTCCTTGGAACATGCGATTGAGGCCGACAGCGTGATTCAATCGATGAAACCATTCCTGCTTCTGTTCACTAACAATGTAGATTGCAACCATGTTACGATTCGTCTTCACCATGGATACCAACGCGTCAACCAGATCCCAATCTTCTGTAATCAATCGATCATAACATTCTAAGTGTAGCTTGAGCTTGGATAGACTCGTATGCCGACCGATAACGTCCACGAGGTCTCCCCAGTTTGACGCCATCCAATTCTGATTTACCACTCCAAGCTCCAAGACCTCTAGACTCTGATTAAGTTCCACAGCTTTTACCAAATCACGCTGCGTTTGCTCTGTGAAGGTATATTTTGTGACCAATCCCATTTCAATCAAATTCCTGCTGGCACGAAGAAAGACGGAAGCGAAACCAAAACTGTCCTGGTCGTTTTCAGAATAAATCGTTTGGGAACTAGAGTGATTGTGTCCAACAAACTCAATTGATTGCTCGGGATTACAATCTCCAACTCGACCTTGTTGGAACGCGAAGCAAACGGCAGTCGATCGTTGGCGCACGAGTTTCTGTCGTAGGAAATAATCTTCAATACATCCAGTTGTTTTACTTGAAACAATTGACTCCAAAACGTCGTAGTCATCTTATTGCATCCGTTGAGTGTCAGCGTACCAAAGGATGTACGTCTTTGCAGGAGAGTACGCACAAACGCATCACCGTGATTCGCAATGGTCGAATCATACAACATGATATCGATGGGTGGTTCGGATATGGATGCGAGCTGAACGCATAGATCTTCCGGTACTTGCACATGCATCCATGCAACGTTTCTTTTCAAAACGGCTCTAACATAGAATCCGAACCCAACACATTCCAGTCAAACCGAAGATGGGTCGTCTGAGGCGCATGCAGGTGTACATAATCACCAGCACCTTCACCATTGTTCGTCGGCAGCGAAACGAGCATGGCAGCTAATTTCGCAACTGCATCATCGGAGAGACCCGTGAGACAAAAGCGATGATTCTGTATTGAAACATAGAGACGGCTCATTGTCTGGTGGATCCAATCCGTTCGAAAGGATTCTTGTGACAAGCAACACCAACAGTTGGCGGTTGCATGTTCCTTTGTCCAAATGACAAGTCGCTCATTTTGTTGAGACATACAACCAATTCTTGCAAAAAACGCGGGAGGACGGATCAAATGAATATGAATCGCCGGCTGGCCTCGAATCACAACTGCTTTTTGATATGTAGCAAGAGCATCATCGTGAATTGTTTGAAAGCAGGAGCAAGAGTTCATTTTGTTCATCGAATTGAAATTGACAGCAATACTTGAAAGGCATGCAATCGAAAAGGATGGGTGCTTTTTCATTTTTTCATCATCTCATAAGAACGGCAATCCCACGCAAACTCTCTTCTGTTTTCTATCATGTCGAAGACTGATGATTCCGATGCGAACCGCTATGGATGACGAGAGACAGGGAGAGAGAGTTCTCATCTTGAAGTTATCACACTTCCGAAGCAACAAATTCTCATAAATAAACTCGTAAAGGATGCGTTTCATATATATCGAAATAAGAATTCTTTGCAACTTTCCTTGCAACTATCTCTTTGTAAAGGAAAAGCTCCCATCATTGTTACTTGGTGAATTCGATGCTGCGCAAGATTTCCGAGGATTGTTTTTCTCGCTCTCACGCTGATTGTTGACAACCACCCAATGCTTTCTGTCTCTTCTATTCTCTCTAGAAGCGGACTCTGTTGTGATAGCTCGCACTCGCCAAGCCATTCTCGATAGACGAATTAGTTCTCATGGTCAAATAATAAACACTCAATTATTTGCGGTTATTTGCCGACGAAAATAATGAAGGCACCATCGCATTATAGGGATGTAGTTTTCAACAAGGATCCAAATCTTCGTGCGGGCTTCAACGTCACGTCGTGACGCCTGCATGACGTTTTCAGCCAACGAGAAAAGCACGATCCGTGAACTG
This sequence comes from Fistulifera pelliculosa, assembly GCA_026008555.1. Classification (NCBI taxonomy): domain Eukaryota; phylum Bacillariophyta; class Bacillariophyceae; order Naviculales; family Stauroneidaceae; genus Fistulifera; species Fistulifera pelliculosa. The sequence continues at coordinate 131,750 of BROJ01000063.1, read as the reverse complement.
TGAGTTGTAATGTATTGAGAACGCCGAATTCTGACACCCCAACGGCCCCTGGTTCCAGTGGTGGTTTCCAGTTGCTGACGTGTACACATGTTGTACTTCTTTACTATCCATATCCAGATCCAGACCCCGAGGAGATCGTATCTTTTCCATCCAACAAGAAGAAGAACGAAAACCACAAGAACAACAAAAGCTTTTTTCACATTCTCACAATATTTTATAAACGACAAACAAACAAACAAAACAAAAACAAGTTATCCTTTTCTTCTTTTCGAGCTCTTTCGTCCTCAGTCATTCAGTAGTCACAATGAAATCCTTTTTTTGCTCTTCTTCTCCTTCCTTTTGTCATCCGCCTCGGCATTCACTCCTTCCACTTCCTCTCGACACACTCTTCCTTCGAACAATATGGTATACGGTGAGTCGAGATTGATTGAATGAATCATTGCCTTTGTGTTTATATAGCTCACAATATATTTACAACAAAATACTCAACACATATCACAAATCACGCAAATAACAGACCCCGAAGCCATGTACCACGTCGCCACCAATGCCGGCGACGCCGTCCGCTTGGTCTTTTGGAATGCAACGGTAACGAATGTCACTTGGTCGATGGATGGAAGGAAGGGAATTACTGGCAATTTGAAGGTCGCCCGGCGTCCTTTCCCGATACGGCAGTCGCTGGGCATCGTTTGGAAGTGCTCATGGCGGAAATGGATACGACGGAGTGAATACGGAATATTATATGATTGAATTAAGAGAATACATATTAGGATACGAGTTCGACGATGAAACAATTACAACAGCAATATAATAACAAACAAATTTAGGTGTTTCACTTCCCGCTAATTTTCATGGAACGCACAAAGAAAGAGGGCCGCCTTCCGCAATGACGATCTGCTGCAATAAGGATAACGTTTGTTTCGTTTCATCCCCAAGAGGATTTGGCGATATTAGGGATAGTGTTGATTACGCGAAAACGCCAATCGACCCGCGTTTTCTTCTCAAAAAGATCGACACGACGTTATATTATGATACACAGTTGATCCGTTTTACATGTTCTTGCGGCAAAAGACATTCGTCTGTTTCTTGTTTTCTTCTTCAACGTCGTCGTTTATTCCTAGAGGAAGAATGATAGCGTCATCCTCGGCGGTTGTGCGCATCACGCGTTCGCAGACGGCAAGGTCCAAGAATCCTTCAGTCCTTTTGGCTGTACGGAAACGCAGCAGTATGAAAGAGACGAAGATGAAGAAATACAACAGACTCTGGATGTCTCCTATGCTTCTGCTACTAATTTTACAAAAACAGCGATTGTGACACCGTCGCCCAAGAAAAAGGCGAAGAAGACAAGCAACGCCATCCAGCCAAACGACACTCTCGGCATCCTCCATTAAAACGTTCTTTTCCACCACACCAACATCACCACCCGACGACTTTGCATCCATTTACAGTCTCGTGACGGAATTGCGTCAAGACCGGACGGCACCGTGTGATAGTATGGGAGCCGAAGCCTTGGCGTTGGCTTATCAAAATAATAGCAATTCAACTACAAAAGAAGAACAAGACAAGACGTATCGACTGATTGTACTCATTTCATTAATGCTGAGCAGTCAAACCAAAGATGCTGTTGTAGCATCGGCTATTCAGCAATTGCATCAACAGAATTTCTTGTCGTTATCGAAATTGGCCGATGTACAATGCACCGAACCCATTCATCACTGCATTCGTTCGGTCGGCTTTCACAACAATAAAATCAAGTATTTGCAACAAACAGCCCAAATATTGCAAACGCAATTTGATCACGACATTCCCAAAACGGCACAAGAAATGATTCAACACTTGCCGGGCGTCGGACCCAAAATGGCGTACTTGTGCGAAGCCTTGGCGTGGCCCAATCAAGCACCAACTGGAATTGGTGTTGATACACACATGCATCGCTTGTTTCAACAAATTCAATGGGTCAAGAATGCCAAAACACCGGAACAGACGCGACTGCAATTGCAATCGTGGTTGCCGCACGAGTATTGGCGGGACATTAACCTTTTGTGGGTCGGATTTGGACAAGAAGTCCAACAACAGGCTCCGAAAGTATTGTACAAGGCAGTCTATCAATGCAGTCGTCCCAAAGAAGCTTTGCAATTGTTGCAGCGCTGCGGCATGAATGTCAAGCAAGTTGCGTTATTGCAGCAGCATCCATGGAAGGAGGATAGTAGTAGTGATAGTAATGAGTTGCTGGAACGTGTCCAGCAACTCCTTTCGAAATAAATATGTGATAGTTATCAAAGATGAGACAAAGAGGAAAGTAATTTCATTTATGATTCTTTCTTGTTCTGCTTCGTCAGACGCAACACATGCACCAATCCCTGTTGCGCCCCCATGCCCCGCTTGGGTGGTGTCAATTGTTGCGACGGCAATTGCTCAACATGAAAATGAAATTCGTCTCGTGCCATGGGAACAATGTTCCAAACCGTGTCATGATCGGTATTGCCGTGCAACGCAAACGTTAGTAAGGCGACTCCATCGACAGGATCGAGCAATTGTTGAATCGACGAAAGCAATTGATGATGCAACCACGGCATGTAACAACAATCGGCGGCCACAATGACTCGAAAGTGTTGATTGTTGTGAGGTTGTTGCTTCAACAATGAGTCGACCGGATCACCCCACGCATACGGCAACACTTGTCCTTGCTTGGTGTTCCCACTTTGCCGACTCGTCCGCTCCATGCCTTCGGCCATGCACCGAATCCGATCGGGAATCCCTTGATCGGTACACAAGACCTTGGCGTCACATTGCAGGGCCACCAAGGATGGAATGGCCGCTCCGGCTCCCAATTCCAAAAACGAAACGTTATGCAGTGGATGCCTGCTGGTAATAGTATCTGCATTGTCTGGAACGTGCAACTGCAACAAATCACAACACGTGTCGGCGTGAGCCAACAAATTCGCCAACCACCGCGAGGACGCCCACACAATGTCACCAAATCCTCCGCCTTGTTCGGAAACGACAAACGTGACGGAAATTTCCTGCTGATTGTTGTTGTCGTTGTCGTTGTTGCTATTTGTATCCTCTTCACTCACTGTTGTAGTCGAGTCCTCGAATCCCCACACCATCCGGATGCACCCGACTGCTCGTCCATGTGTGTACCCGTTGAAAAGGTTGTTCGCTTGTATTGGCAAACACATCATTTCCTTGCTCTTCCAATTCTTCCAACAAGGCCAATCGGTCGACTTCGGCCTGTTGCAGCCATTTCCATATGGTGTTGTGATCGTCCTGTTGTTGTTGTTGTTGTTGTTGACTGTTGCTTCCAGTAATCCAGGAATGAAGTTGGGACAACGGTAAATAGTCGTCATCATTATTCGCGTGAGTATCTTGCTGATGATTCATTTGTCATATATAGAGCAGAGAGAGAAAAGAAAGAGAGAGACCTGTACCAGGTATTCTTGTGCGATAAGGAAAAATGCCAATCCTTTTTTTTTTCTTTTGTTTTTTTGCTTGGCTCATCCGATGACGGACGGAAGGACGGGCGCCATAGAAGAGTGATGTAGCCGGTGCGACATGTGCACCCACTTTGCGGCAAATGATTGTTCTTGTTATGTGGTTGCAAATAATTTGGTTGCTGCAGCAATTATTATTTGTGACAACTCTTTCGTTTGACATATATTGATCAGCTATTATATTATTATTCACTATCAAGCAAATGATAGTGAAGCGATGCTCGAACCTTCAACAAGAGTCGATCAGGTGATGCGAGTAACGACGAACCCGCCGCATGCCTGGACAACTTTTCTCGTCGAGGAGGATCATGATTATTTCACAACAAAGTTAATTGCGGTTCCGACGGTATTCTTGGATTATTTGGAAACTGCTGTTCGTCTTGTTTCTTCACAATCATCAGATAGTAAACACGATACTACTACAGCTACAAAGACAGTTGGTCGACTCATCGATCGAGATAATTACTCTGCTTTGCGGAGTGATGGTGATTCGATTGTTTGGTACAAAGTATCGATCCCCGTAAATTCCTTGGATGAAATGTTGAAGATACGAGTGCAAGTACTGTATCAAGAACAAGAAGAGGACTTCTCCTTGAACCGTAACGAACTAGAGTTACTACACGAGGCTTTTCGAGGACGTGTCGTGACACCACAATCGATTTGTTTTTTGCCCACACTCTCTGCCGTTGTATGGATTCATGATATTATTCCATCTACAGAAGCAACGTCAACTGAATTACTATCCTCCTCTCACGCGTCTTTGTTAAGCGAACACGGGCAGTCCTATCACATCGAACTCATCATCAACGAGGAGACACAGTGCAGTAATGCAGCAGATCCGTCTTCTTTTTATCCTACGAGCAACGCCCCGGATACGAAAGCACCGTACAGCACGTGTGTGCGCTTCTTCACGCGCCTGTAGCGCGGCCAACGGGAGTTCTCATGACAGGTTGTGCCGGAGTCGGAAAGACGCGAGTGATACAGGCGGCTCTGAGTGATCGTTCGAATGTGCACTGGATATCGGTGACGGACTTGATTCAACACGCGGCGTGGCAGTCGGAGCAGGAAGTATTCGAGCGTATTCAGCCACCTGCTGGAGTTCAAGTCATTGTGTGGGATGATTTGCAGGATATTTATACACAAGACAATGACAACGAGTCTATGGAAATACAATTGGTCAAGAACTGTTTGTTGCAATACATGGATACCACTAATGATGTTGTTATTGTTGGTATTTGTCGCGATCAGCAAGTGCCGCCCGAATTCACGAAGACGGGTCGTTTGGAGGTGACCATCGAAATACCACCTCCTACGCAAGCGCAGCGTGAAGAAATATTGTTGGATTGGTTGCAATGCTGTTGTTCTCTCGACGAAGCTCGACCATGGGCGACACGTTTGGCCCAAGTGACGCCGGGATGTGTTGCACAGGATTTGGTGCGTTTGTGTGGCGATGCTCGGATGCGGGCACGCGCCGATGGTACGCCACTTGATTGGGAGCATTTGCGAGATGTGGCCGAAGTATGTATTCCATCGCAACTGGCCTTGTTGGATGTGTCGAAACCGCGACTATCGAATATTGTTGACATGGGAGAGCGGCATCAAGCCAGTTGGGTGGCTTTGACGGGGTACGAGTCGGTCAAGAAGCGAGTGTTTCGTACCGTAGTGTTGCCTTGGAAACGATTCATGGAATCGTCAGACAATAGTTCGTCGGTATCTTACCCACCACCGCGTGGGGTTTTGTTTCACGGACCATCTGGCTGTGGAAAGACACTGGCAGCCGAATGCTTGGGAGATTCTTTGGGCTTGCCGATGATACGCGTGCATGCAGCGGATATCTTGGACAAGTACGTGGGCGGATCTGAAGCCTCGCTCCGGTCTTTATTCGCTCGAGCCCGATCTGCGTCTCCGTGCATCCTGTTTATGGATGAAATCGACTCTATTGCTTCGAACCGGGCCAAAGACGGTGAAGAAGTAAGTGTCATGTCGCGGCTGCTGTCGACATTACTGAATGAAATGGATGGCGTTTCGTCTCAATCGGGACAAATGTTGATTGTGGCTTGTACGAATCGTCTTGATTCGCTGGACGCTGCGCTGCTCCGTCCTGGACGACTGGAAGAGCATGTGCTCTTGGACCGCCCGACACGCTCGGATATTCAAGCGATTTTACAATCATGCTTGTCGCGCATTCCCTGTGACGATAAAATGGACCTGGTGTCTCTCGGAACAATTGCAAGGATGGACGAGTGCGCGTGTGGCTGGCGTAGCACGAGATGCAATTCTCAGTTGGATTCGACAGACACAAGGAAACGGTCCGTTGATGAAATCTCACTTTTCAACCGAACTGGTGTCGGCTTGGTAATTGCGATTTGATGGAAACGGATCCGTTGTTGTAGCGAAGCGTGGAGTTCCTCGGCATTTCCACGAGAAAACGATAAATTGGCTTGTGTCGTTACTACCAGGAACGAATGCGTTATTTACGTCATCGTGTCCATAGTAACGTCCGTAAAACAGCAGAAGATTCGAAGCTCGAATCATTGCTCGACAGAGGGTCGTGCTTTCCTTTGCTCCATCGGCACCCTGCGCAACGGAGTAGAGTAAACAAACGCAGTGGGAATCTGACGCGGAACCCGTTACACTACCGTCTGCCTTCTTTGATTGTTCGCCCCCTTTTCTTGGAGTCTCCTTAGACAAAACATTCACGGCAACTTCTTTTATCGAAACTCCGTGCCTTTGTATTGGTTGGAGAACCCAGTGTGAAAACCGCTACGAGATCCATTATCTGATACAACACTGTACCACAGATTTCAAATACCGGTAGACGTAATAAACTGCAGAAATTTCTCGGAGTCTCAATAAAAGATTCATTTTATGAAAAGATGAAACAACCAAGAAGATGTGGCTGCTCACTAGATCTAGTCACTTCACTAGAGTTGAAACTTTCACTTTTCACTTCACTCACTAGAGTCCTCACTAGCTTCACTAGAATGTACCGGGTCTACGTAAATCTACGCGTGCATCAGGTAACAAAACTAACCCTAACACTAACGTGACTAAACTAGAGGCACGAAGTATCTAGGGCTAATGACTAAGGTACACTTTACTCTATACTTATTTCAGTACCACTTTTCACTTTTTTCGCTAGTCACTTCACTAGACTGGCTTCGCTAAAAGTCACTTCACTAGAATGACTTTTGGCCTCTAGCCACACCTCTACCGCATGGAGGATTTCGATGGACGCAGCTTCTTGAAACAGCTGAAAAAAAACCAAGAATGACTAAGGGGCTGCTCCAAGATGTGACAGCTTATATATGACTAGTTCTGAAACGAATTTATGTCGATTCCTTCTATTGATTTGCCACGAATGCCCCGAATTCGATGACGACCGATAACGACTCCGATAGGAATTGAAGGAAAGTCGGACGCATCGCTTCTTGCTCTCACAATTTCAAAGGTCACACAATCGTGAAGGTAAGTTGATTTCACTCGCCCCAAAGAAGCAGCGTTTCAATCTGTGTTGATTCGATCTGATCAATACCAACTCACTCTCTGTGCAACGACAACAGATATATTAATATACGCTCACTACTTGTTCAGTTCCAGATACCATGATCTTTTCTACCGTCATTCGCGCATTCTGCATTGGAGCCACTCTTTCCGCCGTCTCAGGCCTACGTCTTGACGCGATCCACTCGACAAAGTGCTGGACTTGTGAACAGTCAGCTGGGTGTTTCGAATGTCTTTCCATGATTGAAAATACCGATGGCACCTCTACCATTGAACTGGATTTCTCCGGATGCAAGGATGCCGATACGATCGGATGGGCCTGTTGCACTGGATCGAGCGGAGCTGATGGTGTGTTCAACGAAGGATTCTGCGAAGTGCCCGCTCCGGATGCTTTGGCAATGATAACATGGCCCGTGACCCTGACAACAAAAGCCCCAAGTGCAACGGCGTGAGCAGCATGTTTGTGGTGGTTCCGTCGGGTGCTACCTCGGTCGTGATCAACACGCACGATGGCAGGACCGGAAACGACGCTTCGCCTGCGGTTGGAGCAGATCCTATCTGCGCGGGTCGCGAATTCAAGGAGGTCGATGCGCGAAACGCCGTAGTGGCATTACCGCCCATTGTTTGGAGACGATTGACCTCTCCACTTGCCCCACGGCAATCGCTTTGCCGTCGGAGCTTCCTTCCGACGTCCCCACGGACATGCCGAGTGTCATGACAAATGAATCGGATCCTCCTTCGCTCGTTCCTGCCCCTGAAGATGGCAACTAGGCAGCGCCAAAGTTGATTGATTTGCTCTCTTGGAGGATAGCGTGTCCTTGATTGACGCCTCTTTATATGAAATAGATAATACAATAAAAACAGACAGATATTTTCATTTTTTTCTTTGAACAAACACAAAAAAGGGATCACCTTTTCTCGATTAAATCACTTAGACAGTGCAAGAAGAACAAACCTCGTTGACGTTTGGCGTCCCAGGATGCGTGCAGGCAGTCTCGTTTAACATGCTCGTGACTCCAACTCGGAATTCGCCATTGACAAATCTCCACGCACACGTCAAACGACACAATACCTCATAGTATTCATCGGGAAAACGACGAAACCGCAGTCAAAGAAAAAAAGGGCAGCGAAATGCAGGTTGCCGCTCTTGCGGGCAATTTCGAGTGTCCGAGGATAACAGACTTTGCTTCCGCAGAACCAGCAATGCCAGTTTTGGCATGAACAATGCACCTCGTACATCATTTCGAAAACTCGCGCGAAAACCGTCATGATACTACTCGACGCTCATCTTGTCGGACGTGTCAATTCGTAACGACCTTTGTTTCAATATCATCGAGCGAAAAAAACCAGCATGCAGATCGAATCAGGAATAAATCATGAGAACCGAGCTTATCCTTTTGTGACTCTATTGTTTATTATTCGCGTTGTTCATCATCATTGTCATGTTTTGTGTTGACGGTTTGTGATGATGCAGACGCAGCCGCAGTCCCCATAGTCCCCACTGAGTCAGTCACGAGTCCTTTTCAAGTTTCCTCTCGCGCGGACCTCGCAACCACGAGCGTCTGAAAATACATGGCCAACACATTCACGGAACATGTCTTTTGTTAGAATTCCTATCAAAGGAAATGATCACATCTATTACTCAATGATGAACAGTGAATAAGCATGAGCCAATGAATCTTAAATCGAATGCATATTCGAGTGCGCGAAACGTTCCATGGTCAATGAACAATAATTAATGCACGTCGCGGTTTGCTACTCGACATTCCATTCGAACCTCTAGAACTAAAAGCAGATATATACATCACATCAGCGCATTGAATTGGTTAAGGGCTTATAGTCTTCAGACTACTCTGTCAGCTGGATTTATGCCAATCAGGTGAGCGGCAATAGTGAAATGAATTACAGCCCTCATGCCTGTCGACGGAAAATCGGCGGGATTACCAAAAACAAAACAACGAAATCTTGCGCTCGCTGCTCTCATAATCTGCAGCATTGCGCATTCGCAAAGGTAAGTTTGCTCGGTTGAAAGAAACAAGCAACAATGTTCGATTGTTTGTATTCTCTCTGTCTCTGTATCTCACACAATTGACAAAGTTTATCGTTCTTGTATCTCTCTCTCTCTCTCTTTGATTGCTTTCTTTCTTTCGTTCGCCGAACTCGTCTCTTTTCGCAAGATCCGTTGACCATGTTTCTTTCTTCTTTCTTTCGTGCGCTCTGCATCGGAGTGACTCTCTGGTGCGTCTCGGGTCAAGGTGGTAACCGAGATCAAGGCGCGAATGCATTGTGCTGGGTCTGCGCGCAATCGCCCGGCTGTTTCGAGTGTTTGTCGAAACTCGACAATGGAAACGGGACCGCGACGGTCGAGCTCGACTTCTCTGGTTGCAAAGGTGACGATATCAGCTGGGCGTGTTGCACCGGATCGACAGGTCCCGACAGTTCATTCAACGAAGGCGAATGCGATGTTCCCGACTCGGGTTGCTTTGGAAAGAACAACGTGGCTGGCGACCCTGAAGCTGGAAGTCCCAAATGCGAAGATGTTAGCACCATGTTTGTTCTCGTGCCTTCGAACGCTGTGTCGGTGACGATCAACACGCACGATGGTCGCACTAGAAACAACGCATCCCCGCCGTTGGTGCCGAATCTGTCTGTGCGGGTCAAGAATATCAAGGAGGACGATGCGCGACTCGAGACAATAAAGTGACAGCACACTGTTTGGAGACGATTAGCCTTTCTACATGTCCTACTCCCGAACCGACCCAATCTCCTACGAAACGCCCTTCGGTCTCTCCGACAATTGCTGCGAGTGATGCACCTTCGAGCTTGCCGACCGCGAATCCAAGTGCAAGCCCGACAATCACGGCCTCTGACCAGCCCTCGGCGTCCCCGTCTGCCAAGCCGACCATGAAACCAAGTGCGAGCCCGACAATTACGGCCTCTGACCAGCCCTCGGCTTCCTTCTGCCAATCCGACCATGAAACCAAGTGCGAGCCCGACAATTACGGCCTCTGACCAGCCCTCGGCTTCCCCTTCTGCCAATCCGACCATGAAACCAAGTGGGAGCCCGACAATTACGGCCTCTGACCAGCCTCGGCGTCCCCGTCTGCCAATCCGACGGCGAAACCAAGTGCCAGCCCGACAATCACGGCCTCTGACCAGCCCTCGGCGTCCCCGTCTGCCAAGCCGACCATGAAACCAAGTGCGAGCCCGACAATTACGGCCTCTGACCAGCCTCGGCTTCCCCTTCTGCCAAGCCGACGGCGAAACCAAGTGCGAGCCCGACAATTACGGCCTCTGACCAGCCCTCGGCTTCCCCTTCTGCTAATCCGACCATGAAACCAAGTGCGAGCCCGACAATTACGGCCTCTGACCAGCCTCGGCGTCCCCGTCTGCCAATCCGACGGCGAAACCAAGTGCAAGCCCGACAATTTTGGCCTCTGACCAGCCCTCGGCGTCCCCTTCTGCCAATCCGACGGCGAAACCAAGTGCGAGCCCCACAATCACACGGCCTCTGACCAGCCCTCGGCGTCCCCGTCTGCCAATCCGACGGCGAAACCAAGTGCGAGCCCCACAATCACGGCCTCTGACCAGCCCTCGACGTCCCCGTCTGCCAGTCCGACCATGAAACCAAGTGCGAGCCCGACAATCACGGCCTCTGACCAGCCTCGGCGTCCCCTTCTGCCAGTCCGACCACGAAACCAAGTGCAAGCCCGACAATTTTGGCCTCTGACCAGCCCTCGGCGTCCCCGTCTGCCAATCCGACGACGAAACAAACCCCAGCACCAACAGCGTCGCCTTCAGCGGAACCGACAGGCATTTGCGTTGACAAGGAGGAGAGATTTGCCGTGACGCCTCGAGTACGGATGCATGCGACCTTCCTGAAGAATGCGAGGAAGACAACGACTCCTGTCCCGATTGTGACAACAAGTACGTGGGAGGATTTGCTTTGAAATGCGGTACGAACGCTATTCTGTGCGGCGTCTCCAATCTGGCATCGTTTCAGTGCAACATTGGCGGTGGAATTCGAAACGTTGTGAAATTGCCTTATCCGGATTGTATTGGAGACGGATCTATTGCACTTCAATCGGAATGCTCTGGCTTCATTGATGGAACAGGCACCGGGGACTCGGACTGAGCGGTTGGGCGACTGGTGTCTGCAAGGATGTTGGCGGCTCTCAGGTTTGGATTTGTAACGAAGCCACGGACAAGGGCACGACGAACGGTAATACTGTTTTTCCGGTCATCTTGAATGTGGAGACGAATCCCGATCAATGTGCTGGAGCTTCTGGCTTTTAGCTCAACACCACGCTTTATTGCTCGCCGTACGCAGCGGTTTCATTATAGTCGGTGAAGAAAGAACACGCAATGTCCTTTTGCGCGTTGATTGATTTCATTCTTTGCCTCGATGATTGATACGGCTTTGTTTACTATAGAGTGGTGTGTATTCGTACATGAAGAGTAACAAATAAGCAAACAAGCAGTAACCAAATCGTATTATTTCTCGTGTTTGTGGTCATGGTGGTGTCGTCGTCGCGATCGAAGATCGTCGCTTTCGTCGAGTGCTTCCGAATCGTCCATGTGTCGCAGCAGGACTACTACATTCGTTTTATAACCTTAGCCCTGACTGACAAGGGTTTTGGTATTGGAAGAACGACGATGGCGATTTGATTGCGCCATCATTATTTTTTGTCGAGGCTCAACACAAAACCATTACTATTTCTTCTAGTTCAAGCATGTCAACATGGAATAATCGAATTCTTCTGCTGGGGTGGCTTCTCCCTGTCCCTGCTGTCAATGTTTCCCGTCACACGATGGTTTCTGCTGCAGTGGTGTTTTCCTTTGGCGCTTCGCAATGCGTATCAAGCATTGATTTGGGAGCAATGGTCGTCGGAAGGAATCGAATCGGTTGTGCTAGACATTCCTACCGTTCATGTACAAGCGTATGACAGTCCCGAGGTACTCTTGAGTATTTGGAAGAGACGTACGGCAAGAACTGGCGACGGAAGCCTCTACTCTTGAAACAAATGTGGACCAAGGAGCAATTGCAACAATCGAATCGTACTTTATCTTTACAAGGTTTATTGCAATTAACTGATCTACAGATTCCTTATTTCAAAGACGCATCGCAGCGAGTCTGGGCACCCGACGCGCCGGATCAGTCCGAGACATTGTCACCAACATGACGCTTGGTTACCCGCACAAAATTGGTTCGCAGCTTCTGGTCGAACATCATCCGTCCTGGATTGCCCAAATTGCGCCTACCGACCTAGTAACAACCTTATTTGGCGACTACTTTGCACCCGAAGCTGTAAAAGCGATTTTGGAGGCCTGCACTCACGACCGTCCCTGTCTTTGTCGCCAACCGTCACTCGTCCTCGTACACGGCCTTGCATTGCGAACCGATCGGTAATGTGGCGGTTCAATTGCACGGTCAGAAACTGTGGACCTTAGTGGAACCGCAGTATTGGAAACAATTGCAGCCGACCGTGGCACCGGATGGGCGAGCCTATCTGGCGAGCATGGCGGATGCAGTGCATGCGCCCCATTATTCCGTCGTGACGCATGCGGGGATGCTTTGTGGGTTCCGACGTGGACTTGGCATCGTGTGGATTACGTAAACTCAGTGAATCAGTCGAGTGAAGGCGACGACGAGGACGAAATGGCGATTGCTGGATCCTTGTTTCATTTTCGGGTTTATGATTTTGCGAGTCAAAACCCACTTTTTGCAGTTTTGCTATTGCCGGCCATGTTGCTCGAACTCGTTGGTTACAATACACAATAGTAGCGTTGACGAGATCTCGTCAACGCTACTATTGTGTATATGATGGATAGAAGAAGAGTTTTGCATTTTTGGTGCTACGAAAGATAATGGGTATTCGAAACGGTACTTTTCGGGATTGAAAGTGGCTTTAGCCATCGACACTTCTCGGGCTCTGAAGAACAACTTCAATACTAAATTTTTTGGGCGGCACCTCTCAAACGGTGTAGCAAAAGAGACCATGCTGACAGTGCCTTGAACTCAGTAGACCGCAAAGGAAAGACGCCGTTTCAATGAAAGTATGCATTTATACGCTGATCGTACGGCGTAACAGATATCTTCACCCACGTAACTCGCATCAAAGCCCGTTTAAAATATCTTATTGCTGGTGGCAAGCAATAAGCAAGACTTGATTGACTGCGAATCCGGTCCAACATAGCACGCGGGTATGATTAACCCCTCTTTACACTGTTCGCCACATTTTAGACATCGGTTATTATTCACTTGTAAATTTCAGCTTGTGTGGAATGTCCGACAATAAACCAAACGTTCGACTCCTCGTTGTGTGCACATGCAATGTGCCTTTCGAAGATTCGCGACGGGCCCCGCACTCTAGCTACTTGATTATTCGAGTTGCTTGAACCGTTCGGTTTGAAAGCCTATTTGCCGTCGAGATGTCGTAATTGCTCTATGTGCATTGTGAGAATTTAACTATAAATACCTTCAGCGCCAATGCAAGATTCATTCTAAACTAATACGGAGTGGGAAATAATGTGTTTTCGTTTGTTATATAGCTCATAGCCTGTGTACCGGCGCTCGCTATATTTACACGGCGAGAATCCGATCGGTTTCGATCGTGCACTTTTCCCTCTTGTTTCCAAAGACGGAGTATCGTAAAGAAAACTCAGTGGGACTACGCGGAATCAAGATCTGTTCATAAGACACTGATCATTTATCATCTGATCATCAATGTAGCACAAAGTTCAGTTGAATGTTGACTGCGCCTCTCTAGTTGGAGTATAATAATAGCTTTTGCTAAAAATCTTAGAATACCTGGTCTATCGGAGTAGCAACATGCAGCTAGTGGGACAAGGGTCTAGAAATTGTGGAGCGTACCATCACGCTATTAGTCTTATTATAGACGAGTGCATCTCCCAGGTTTTCTAGAGACGACGGTCGCACTTTTGAATTGTCCACACTTATTATTTGGTAAATAGACACGACTATATGATGGTGTGCATCTACTCCGACGGCTCAAGGAGACCAAAGTTCGAAGCTCTCATGCTCTCATAATTTGGATAAACAACCAAAGAAAAGGTAAGCACGTCACTCGACATTTCTCCGACGAGCGCATATCTAAACCCCAAGATGATGGTTGATTGTTTCTTTCTGCTGGTCTCAAACTTACACGCCTCTATCTTGATACAGATTCTCTCAGCGCATTCTAGTCTCAAGATACGTGAATCATGTTCCTTTCTTCTTTCGTTCGAGCTTTTCTCATTGGAGCCACCCTCGTAGGTGTGTCGGCTCAAGGCCAAGGACAGGGTAGAGGCCAGGGCCAAGGTAGAGGTCAAGGACAGGGCCGCGGGCAAGGTGGAGAGCAAGGCATGGACAAAGAACAGGGCCGCGACAAGGACAAGAATGACAAATGCTGGCCCTGCGAGCAAACGTCCGGCTGTTTCGAGTGCTTGTCGAAAAGCGACAATGGCGACGGCACGTCCATTGTGGAACTCGATTTCTCGGAATGCAAGGAATCCGACAGTATCGGCTGGGCCTGTTGCACTGGATCAACTGGGCCCGACAATGTATTCAACCAAGGCGACTGCGAAGTGCCAAGCTCGGGTTGTTTCGGCAAGAACAACAAGTCCAGCGATCCGGAACGCGGAAGCCCGAAATGCGAAGACGTCAGCACCATGTTTGTGGTGGTTCCGTCCGATGCCACCTCGGTCATGATCAACACGCACGATGGTCTCACTGGAAATGAAGCCTTTCCGTTGGTCGGAGCCGATCCTATTTGCGCTGGTCAAGAGTACCAAGGCGGTCGATGCGCGAAACGAGCCAGCGGCGTGACAGCGCACTGTTTGGAGACGATTGATCTTTCCAGCTGCCCTTCGACGGTTACTTCTCCGAATCCTACGGCCGCTCCGACTTCGAATGCAACGGAAACGTTGATTCCCACCCCGAGTCCGTCCGTCATGGAAGCTGCTTCGATTGCTCCTACGACTGCAACCACTACTTTGGTTCCCACGCCGCCTCCTTCCTCAGGTGCTTCTCTTTCTCCCACGGCCACGATCCTGTCGGACACGCCGACTGTGACGTCCGACACTCCGTCGCTCGTATCCGATGCTCCTTCGCTTCTTCCTACCACGGACGACTTGAACTAACAGCGAGAATCACAGATTAGGAAGTCTCGCAGCTCCCGATAACATGTCTATGGTTTGTCCAGATAGAGAGAGAGACTGTGAGAGTTTCTCTCTCTCTCTTCTTCATATTACTATTTATTAGAAAAGACCCATAATAATCTAGAATAACACGGGTATTTAGAGAAGAAAATACATTTCGTTCGTCTCCTCATGAGTTGGTTGATGCTTGCTTGCTTGCTTGCTTGATTCGGGTTGTAACACTTTCGCTTCTTGTTTCCGCTACGCTCCTACATGCTCGTCCTCCTCTGATGTTTGCGCAGGCTAAAACATTTTGAGAAACACGCGAGCATCGCAACAAGGACGCAAGAGAGAGATACCATGCTATTTGTCGTCTTGCTCTTGGCGTCTCTTCAATGCGTCGTCCGCCTTTTGCGCAGCAAAGCTCGCGCGTGATCGAGTGCCGCTTCCGCGCAGGCCAGCGCCCGGCTGGCGTGTGGCAGCCATTCGCCTTCCGAATGCCTTCAACCAAATAAACGAATGAATGGAAATATATGTGAAGGGTATCTTGTTTGCAACATATACTTCTTGATTCTTGATAGCTTTGCAACCACTGTATTTACTAACTTCATTGGATCAACTAACTAATTTGTTGATAAGAATCTGAACTCGAGGCACACAACAAGCAAGACACACACAACAGTACAATCACTCGTCTCAAATAGAATAAGAATGCCCCGCTATCAATTGATATTCCGCTGCGAGAATGTTCCCATCCAACGACGCTTCTGGCAGTCCTCGTACGGAACGTACATGTCCGTCATCGACAAGACGACCCAAACTTCACTAGGGCAAACGGAAATTGTGCACAATACACCGCATCCGGAATATGCCAAGCCTCTTCTTGTACAAGTCGACCCTGCAGTCTATCATCCCTTGCAGCTCATTGTCTATCAAGACCGCGGCATTGGCCGCGACGCGACGGCACTGTGGCATGCGCAAATCGAAACCACCGAAGTCGTGCAATCCAAAGGACAAGAACAAGTTTTGGAGCTTTCCAAAACAGGGCGGATCGTTGTACGCATGATTCCTGAAAGTAGCACTCCGAATACACAATGGCAAATGCAACTCGAGCCCTCGATGTCCAAAATGTCGAACCCGGTTGGTTTGGATTGGGACGATCGGATCCGTTTCTGATCCTTTCCCAAAAATCCGTTGACCCCGCCTTGGGATGGGTCCGATACCATGCGCTGTATCGTTCCGAAATCATCAAGGATCATTTGAATCCGTATTGGGAGCCGTTTGTGTTGCAAGGTGTTTCAGGGAATGCAACCGTACGCATTGCAGTCTACGATGACAATGGCATGCAACCACCCATCCTGATTGGACAATTGGAAACCACGTTACAGCAATTGTCGCAACAAATTTCACAACGTGGCAATGCGGATCGAACACGGGCCATGCCGTTGTATCGAGAAGGACAAACCGAGAAAACGCGGGGTGGTTGGTCGTCTTGCAAGCGGCTGTTGTGGGGAGGAATGAATGAGTGAGTGAATGAGTCGTCGGCAATTGAGGATGAGGGTGTAGTAGTAGTAACAGTAACAGTATTCGTTGATATTTGTTAACTTGAACCTATCATTCGTTATGCTTATTATACTTGACACATTTTCCCTTGTCCATAAGAATACTACTACTACTAGTATTACTCCTTCTCGGACGACTTTTGAGTCGACGATCGAATGACTTTTAAGTATTGTTGATGCAAGAGGGTCAAGAATCGATCGTCTTGCATCAAGGACAAGAGGGCCAATTGCAGTGCTTTCTTGTCGAGTGCAACTGCGGGTGTTGTGCTAGGGATGCTGGTGGAGGAGCGGATGCTTCAAAGGAGACGATTGCGCTGCTGCCAAGGGCACGGCTGCTGTGTCGTAGTAGTCGTCGTCGTCGCCACCGCCGCAGCCGGCGCACTCATGAACAATTGTTGCTGAATGCGCTGCAATCCGTCAAAACAGCTTGCCGTTCGTCCGCACTGTGAAACCAAATCCCCACACACGATCATCGTGTTTGAACATTAAGAAAGGATCTTGTTGCTGCACTTGAAAGTCGGATGTGAGCGGATTGATTTCAAAATTGTCGGTCGAATGGCGATTCAATAAAATGAGGATGCTGCTGATGATTGTGAATCCGATTCTTGAACGACAAACAACGTTCCTTCTTGTGTCGTCTTGTGCCAACTGGAACGGTATTCGTACAATACGACGTGTGTTGCGGAAACGTAAATATCGATTATGGTCGGACGACACGTGCGTTGCAATAATTTCAAATTGGCTTGTTTGCGCAGTGTTTCGGAGGCCATTTTGTTGTTTGTGATGGTTAGATAATCTCGTTGTGGTTTCAATCAATCAATCAACTAGTAGCAAAGATAACCAGGCAGAAAAATAGAGGATAGATAGATAACAAATGAATGGTAGAACTGTTTTGCAAGTTCTTCTCTTCAGCTATCATCATCGGCATTTTGGCTTGCTGTTGTTGTTGTCGTTTTGCTGCAATGGATTTTTTTTTGGGTGTATGTCGTATAGGTACCGAACTTGTTTTGTTTTGAAACACTGTCACACCCGTCTGGCATGCGCACGCTCCATAGAACAAGAAAAATGGATGAGAGTTTCATTATTTGTTTTTTTCGCAAGCAATGGCATTCTTATTCGTGTAATAATAAATAAAGCAGACTTATTTGTGTGTTCCTTGATGATACTCGATTGCAGGTTACAAAAGGAGGAACGGCTAGCTAGCAACAGGATGCAGTCGACTCAAGAAATAATAGAAGAAGAACATCCCTTTGCCGTATTTGGTGATGACGACGAGGAAGATGATGATGTGATGATAATAGTAATGAAGAAATAGCAACCCCACAGCAGACTCCTTCTCGTCCCTTTTCACAAGCAATCCGAATAATACAAATGAAATATCAAGTACACTCCCGAATTTATTCCGCAGCGCATACTATTACAAGACGACAACGCACAACCAATATCGTCGCTTTCTTATTGGCCCTATCCATTGTATCATCGTAATAAGGATGCGTGGGAAATCGTGTCGACAGCACAATACGGTCGTGCCGTTCGTGCGACACGAGAACTGCCAGTAGGGACCCTTCTATTGATTGAAACGCCCTTGTGGGATATTACCGGGAATACAAACAGCGCCACGGAAATACTGTATCAAGGCGTGGAGTGGTTGCTACAACAACAGCAACAGCAACAACAAGACGAGGAGAACAGTTCGATTCTACAATATACACAACAATTGCATCCGACATTGGAACAGGTCGAACGTGTCATGAACAACACCAGTAGCATCACACAAACGGAACGTGACCAGATATTGGAACCCATGCAGCGAATGAAACACGACGAGCGATTGCTAGAAATAATACGAGCCACCCAATCATCGACAGCCAACGCCGATATGACCACGTTACAACGCTACTATTTACTCTTGCAATACAATTTATTGCGCACAGGACTGTATCTATATGTGGCACTGTGGAATCATCAGCATCAGACACCCAATTGCATCAAATTGGGGAATCAAATATGGACATGTCGGACAGTTCAAGCGCAGGAAATGTTGACGATTGATTATGTCCCCGAAGTGTCCTCGCGGCGTGCAGCGATTGTGTGGGAGCATCACAAATTTCGTGTAGATCGGCAAGATGATATTCTTCCGTCATGGGTCAAGAATTATGAATCCGTCTTGCAAGAATTTCAAGAACAGTATCAATTGCTCAAAGAACACCAACACCAGGAAGCGACACGAGAACAGCATTTGGAATGGGCCATGGCGTTGGAACAAGCCATTTTGGAGTTGTTGCGTGACAGTAGTAGTGCCGACGATACAACACATGACTCTATTCGTTTCTGTGGATTCCGTGTCGTGTCTTGTATTTACAGGTGGGACAATATTTGCTGTCATCATCCTCGTCAACGGTATCGACGACTTCGGCCTTCCAGCTCACCGTCAAAGGTCGCATTGCGCTACTCGAACGACTTTTAGAACAAACACAACGACTGCTACAGCAACAACAAACATATCATGGACCGGATCATTTGCATTTGGCCACCACATACGATGAATTGGTTCAATTGTGTCAGTATTTGGTACAGCAAGACCCTTCGACGTTTTATCCCAAAATCTCTCCATTGGAAATCATGTATCGGAAGCAACATGATCGCATTCGGGCACTGTATCCCGACGTGAACGATGATCAGATTCCGGAGTCAATGCATTGATTGATATGGACGGAAATGCAACAATGGCCAAAAGAATGTTTTATAAACGCATCTAACTCTTTTCTAACTCATACACACTTGCCCCTTTTTTTCTATTTTTTTTTTTTTACTTTTCCTCCGTGGGCATACTATCGACCCCAAATTGAAAGACGGGTCCCATCGTCATGTCGTCCGTTGTTGTTGAAGAAGTAGTAGCACTTGTAAAATCCAATTCATCCAATGCATCCCAATTGTGATCCGCCCACGACAAGAATTTCGAAACTTGATTCTTGTGCAAAATACTCATGAATTGTTCCGCCATTTCCGCCACCCCATTGTTCCACAACCAGTGATTGTCTTGCATCGCTTGCAAGGACTCGGCCACAGTCTGCAATGCTTGATACTCTTCGTGCCATCCGACCGCTTGTGCTTGCAGCGCTTCCTTCTGTTCTTGCGACAAGTGCAACAATTGCGACAATTCCTGCCATTCTTCGGAATAATGATGGCTCTGCTGCGCCACTTGATAGAGAATATACTGTTCTTGCATAATTTCTTGCAACAATTGAATCGCGTGTACTTGTTGTTGCACAATCTGAATGGCCGCTTGCTGTCGCTGTGTCGCATTCAATTCCTGTTGTCCTCGTTCCATACTGAGCGCTTCCAAGAGTGCCGCGTCACTTTCGGCGTGGCCCCAAACGTGATGTTTCAATTTTTGCAAAGTGCGTTCGAGAGCGCCGACTTCGGATTCGTACGCATCCACTAAATTCTTTTTTCCGCAAACGCCGCAGTCGTGCCGACGCTCGATTGCGGGCGAGTCGTTTTGACGTTTGATTTCTTCTTCGTGTTCTTGTGGAGGAGGAGGATGAAGATGTTGTGGATGTTCGAGTAGTTGTTGTTGTTGTTGTTGTTGTTGTTGTTGAGAGGAAGGATACAATTCCGTCATGGACATACTCCGCGGTTGCGGAGGAGGCATGATTGTGGTAGATGCAGTAGTAGTAGTACTGGAGGAAAGAGAGGAGCGGAATTATTTTGGGGGGCGGCAAAATCAGGACACGAGGAGGCCGTCGCATTCATCGTTTGTTGTTGTTGTTGTTGCTGCTGCGCCATGGCCGCTGCGGCGGCCCCGCAAGTACGCTTCTTGCAATGCCTTGACATAATCTTCGGTTGAAGAAGGAAGTACTTGTGGTGGTTGCTGTACATGCTGCTGCTCAGCGACAACGGTATTATCATTATCATGGCTATTATTTGTAGAAAAGACCGGCAACGGTGGAGTTCGCCATTGCCCCGCAAATGCAGCACGTTTCGCGGCAGTTTCCTTGTCATTCGGGTTCGGATGCTGCTGCTGTTGTTCCATTTTTATGTAGTGTCGATAGATTAATTAATTTATTAGTCTTTTATAACAAATATATTGTTCAAGGATAAGATGGAATTGTTTTTTTTGTGGGTGTGTTTGTCGACTCGAAATTCGAACGGATCGAATGTCGACACGCAATCGGAATGCGGAAACGGTCCGGTACTCAGATGGGTTCTATGGAATACCGCAGCGATAGTGACGGCGAAAAACACCTTGCGAGCGGCGTGCGCGAGCACCACGGTACATTTCCTACTGAAACGTCCGTACGTAGAACATGGTAGACAATTCAACGCACGAAAAGAATGAATTTTGCAACAACAAAAACAAAAGAATGATGACGGGATCGCGCGCATCACAACAACAACAACAACAAGTTTTCGTGCATTTTTCATTTACTCTTTGTCTCTCTAAGATCAACCAACATGGCCCGCACCAAACAAACCGCTCACAAAGTTGCGGAGCAAAGGCCCCTCGCAAGACGGTCGCTACCAAGGTTGCGCGCAAAGCGCTGCCCGGCCTCAAGACGAAACGTCGTTTCCGCCCCGGGACGGTCGCGCTTCGTGAGATTCGTCGTTACCAAAAGTCGACTGATCTTCTCATTCGCAAGCTTCCTTCAAACGCTTTGTTCGTGAGATTGCGGAGGACATGAATTTCAATTTGCGATTCCAGGGCTCTGCTATCCTTGCTCTCCAAGAAGTCGCGGAAGCGTATTTGGTGGGATTGTTTGAAGATACAAATTTGTGTGCCATTCATGCCAAGCGTGTAACGATCATGCCAAAAGATATGCAGTTGGCGCGTCGTATTCGTGGAGAACGTACTTGAAGATATTGATCATGATGGTGGATGAATAATGAATCATTGACGCATGCGATTGTTTTTCTTGCGGTCGATACTTGATGATTGACGACGAATAGAATTACATTATGTAAATCAGTTTATTATTCATTCCTTTCTTTCTAGTATTATTTGTTTTATACCTTTTGTTTATTTATTAATAATAATAATTACTTTGCAAATTGGGCTACAAAAACGGAAGAAGGATTTCGAACAACGCCGCATGTTCGAACATGTGCGCTGCGAAACACTTCATGCCGGATGTAGTGATGCGTCCCGGTAACGGTACGGGAATTTCCCGTTTGGAAATCGATTTCTAATTTCATCCCATTTCCCGCTCAGTCCGCTGAGGACGGGAAATCGGTCTGCTTTGTACGTAAAAACAATCCGTGATATTCGCTTAGCGGTTTATTGTGTACTATCTGACAAATAGAGTCAGCGACAGTCCTGTTAAAGTAAAATCACAGATAATGAGTACCGCCAAATGTAGAGTTGTCTTAGTAGCAGACGATAACGGTCAGGAAACCGTTCGATTTATGGGAGGAGGGGAGGTGTGAATAAAGAGCGTGACGGACGAGAGCGATCTTTTGCGCCGCGCTCCGCTGCTGCCGATGGTATGAAGTTTAGAGAAGTTTTCGGTAGAGAAAAAAACGGTAACTTATTCTAATAATAAGTTGTATCAATCATTGAATTATACGTCTACCACAGTAACTAAACGACATGGCCCGTACCAAACAAACCGCGCGTAAAAGTTGCGGAGCAAAGGCGCCGCGCAAGACGATCGCTTTCAAGGCGGCGCGCAAGGTGTCTGGCCCCTCCTACGGCGGTGTCAAAAGCCGCATCGTTACAGGCCGGGAACTGTCGCACTTCGTGAGATTCGTCGTTACCAGAAATCTACTAAACTTCTCATTCGCAGACTTCCGTTTCAGCGTCTCGTTCGTGAGATTGCGCAAAACATGAATCTCAATTTGCGATTCCAGGGCTCTGCTATCCTTGCTCTCCAAGAAGTCTCGGAGGCGTACTTGGTCGGTCTCTTTGAAGATACAAACTTGTGTGCCCTTCACGCCAAGCGTGTGACGATCATGCCGAAAGATATGCATTTAGCGCGTCGTATTCGTGGGGAGCGATATTGAAGCAGCGGCTCTCTTTTATGTTCAAAATACACTGTCGAAAGTCACTTTTTAGTGACAGTACGATGTTAATGCATCACTCATTGAATAATGTTAATGCATATCAATTAGCACCTTAATTCGAAGCTAGAACGACACGGTATAGTACCCTACGCAAATATAGTATTTTACAACCTATTCCGCTCAGGCGATTGTGACCGACACGGCATAGTACCGGCATAGTATTCTTAGTTTATATAGTTTCAAGGATAGAGTATGAATCACAATCTGTCTACTGGTTTTAATAATGTACAAGCGCTCAATATACTCGCTCTTGTATTAAGGTGTGCAAGCATAACACTGAACGCCTACGGTTCCATCCACGCCCTTGGGGAACGCTGTGCCTCGATAGCCATCCCAATCGGCTTTGAAAAAACCTGGAGGGCAAAAGCCTCCGGTATTGTCCAGTGTATCAATGTTATCAAAGTGGACGCGACATTGATTCCACGATGTAATCGACCAACCGACAGTCAAGGGATGATTCTCGGCGGCCGCCCGGCAACTCGCAGCATTCATACTAGCGAAACAGAAATCGTATCCTTGATTTGCAGAGTCTGTGCAGTATCCAGACTTGTCAGTTACAAGAGAACCGCAGCTTCGAGACTCCAACGGCTGGCCCAATCCGCCGCATGAATGACAAAACATGGAACTGCTCGACTTGTCAATTCCTTTGGGTGGTCCTACGGCTGTGCTGTCGCTTTTCCTGGATAGAGACCGGGAGGGCAAATTTGTCCTATATCCGTGCCACTATCCTTGTTGTCAAAGTAGACTTCGCAATACGAGCCCGCGGCACTATATCCCCACCCAACTGGAATGGAGGGAAGACCACGAATCTTGGACGTGGTTTGAGCGGCGTTCATACAATCGACGCGCTTCCAGTTATTGCCAAAACAAAATCGTACTTTTCACCATCCGGACCGTCCAAACAGGACCCGTTTTTCAGTGAAAGACGGAATCGACAATCTCCGACGGGAGGTTTCGTTTTGGGCGTGCCGCACGTATTGCACACGACTCCATTGTTCTCTTTGCCTTGGAGAGCGCCAGGAAACCCGTTCCCTTGTTGGTGCAACCGCAACTATTGAAGCCTTTCGGGCAGAAGGATGCCAGTTTCGTTCCAACGACCGCCGCGTCGAAATACACTTCGCAGTACCCCACGGTGTGAACGAGTAACCCACCGCTTTTCCACTTTCTTCGGCTCCGAGACGACAATATTCTTCATTGGGAACATCGCTTCGAGAGCAAAATGGAAACGTCGTTCCTGTTGCATTCAAACAAAATCCGGTCCAATCGGGAAATGTGGGTTTGTCACAATCCTGCTTCGATGGTTGTCGACAAGAGAAACACGGAATATCGTTGCTTCCATCCAGCCGTGCCGGAAATCCGGTCCCAGTGTTTTCGCTGCTTCCCGCATTCATTCCGGTCGGACACAAGCTCTGAACGTTTGTTTTGGAATCTTTATCATCGAAATAGATTTCACAATAACCCCACGGTGTGAAAGAAAATCCAACCGCGAACTTGCTCGACTCGGCAAAATTTTTACAAACGTTCATTGTCGTATCGCCGTACCAACAAAAGTCGTATTTCTTTTTGCTGGCATCCAAACAATATCCGAATTCTTCGTCCGAAATCGGGTCAGTCAAGCACGTTTGCACGACGGGTAGCAGAGGCGGAGTTGGTGGCGGTGCAATGCCTCCTCCGCTTCCATCGCCACTGGTGGGTGCTCCGGAAAGGGTGAAGACGACTTGGGCGTGTCGGGAAAACAGGCCTTCTTTCGTATCAATCTCATTATTGTTATCGTTGCTGACAGAGACCGCCGATCCTCTTTGCATTAGAAACAGACCTGAGTGAAACCAGAATAGCATCATGAGTGCATCTCACTATGTGGAACGAATAGAATCGTCACAAAATCGATGAATGAATGAACTCACATAATAATAGAAAGGAAAACTGGAAACAGCGAGTCATTGAGTGTTTGTTGAACTACGATTGCACAATATTAAAGCAACGACTATCGCTAGAGACTCGTAAAAGAAAGCAAGGACAACAAACTTGCTTGGTTGTTTGATTGATTTGGTTTGACTCTCCTTCTCGAAAGATTGACTGGGTTCATCCGTTGAGGAGGAGTCGTCGTCGCCTATAACTTTGTTGTGTTGCTTTATTGTGGCTCCGTAAGCGCAATGCACTACCAAAACAGGCCCTAACGAAAATATTCAAGATCACACTATCTGTACAAGTAGACGCGATCCTTGATAAAAAAACCGAGTCCGGAAAGCGGAGAATATGTAGACTGGTATGTAAAGTAGTTCGGTGAAGAACCTGGTCGTAGAACTGAAATGACCCTCTTTGTTCGAAAACGTTTTCGACCTACGCTTTACAGGACAGTCCTCGTCTCATTGACATGATCCCTATAGGATGAGTGACAAATGTTGCTGGTTACGTGGCTGGTCACTGTTAGACTGAGACCACTGGTTAAAGAGCATCCACACAGAGAACAAAACTGTGGATGAGATAGGTATTCCATATATAATAGTTTTATCTAGCAGAATTGCACATACACATACAAATATAATTCTTTCATTGCACCACATCCGACATGGTCACCGAGGAAGGTGATCGATATTCTGGCAAGTAATCAAGAGGTGCATCCTCTAGATTTCGCTTCACAAAGATGCCTAGCAAGTTGGCATCGTGTTCTTGCTTCTTTTCATGTGCATTTTTTCTTTTCGAGCAGAGTAGGACCGCAGCGGAGCCACTCCGTAATGCCTTCGCTGAAGGATTCGATCATGGCCCACTTTTGCAAGGCAATCTCGTCCTTTTGTTCTTTTCGAGATGGATGACGCAGCTTTCTTCGCGACTTGTACCATCTCATGATTCGCGGCCTGTCGTTGCGGCTTGGGTTTGGTTTCGAAACTATTTTCGGTCGAACTCGAGTCAATGATGGCTGTAGCTGCCTCATCGTTCGGACGATCCAAATTAGAATGATGTTGCTCCGAGTGCGATTCCCAGCAATTCAACAGCTGAGCAAGACCCCGAGGCGAATCTACTTCGCGGATACGCGCCGCATGCGACAAGACCATGATACCAGAATCTTCCCCAAATGTCATTTCAATCTCAGCGTCACTTTGCTCGTCAAACGTGACCACAATCTGATCGTCACTCTCGTCATCTGATATCATGACCAAGAGATCAGGATCGGGTGCCTCATCAGCAATGATATGAGAAGTCTTTGGTAATGACACGCGTAAGCCATTTCCATGTTCCGACTCCCTAGTAACGGAATAACAAAGAATACCTTCGTCGACAGCAGCATTCGAGGAGGGCGTGGACGGTATGACGTTGTTATTAACCTTGGGCATTCCACGGCAGCGGCGCTATCGAGACTTTTTGCGGGGCCATTATACTGAATGGATCCCACGGCGATTCCGGGCGTCTCGCGTTCGTGGATATCGATTCACTCGAAGTTCCGATGATCGTTGCGTTTTGTTTCATCGTGGATGCGCTGTGTCGATCACTAGGCACAATATTCTCTCCCGTTGTCTCATCATCCCCATGATGGTATCCGTAATCTCTCTTCCTTTTGGATCGAAACGATAGTTTTGCCACCATGACCGTTTCTTATGAAGCCTATCCTTTTCATAGTGCGTCGCTCTTGCCAACGCCTCTGGAATCCGAGCCTACTTGAACGAACTTTTGTGGATCGGAACACGTTATTTCCACGTGAGTTAATGTTTGCGCGATCTTTTGCTTCGCGAAATGGTTTCACGGCATTATAGTAAGCATGCGAAATAGCACTCTGTGTCGAAGATAGATTCGTCAATCTCGGTCGAGAAGATGGACCAGGAATGGAGGACGCTTCGTCTGTAGTTTCGATGCGTAGAATGGCGCCTCTCCTCTTATCAACCGAGAACGCAGAAGTTGATTGAAGAGATCTTGTTGCGGGCGTCAAGCTGAGATCCACTGTAACTTTAATAGACGACATACTCCACTGACAAGTTCCCATCCATTCCGGTGGATCGTTATCCTCTTTCAGAAACACGTGCAGTTCAAAGAGCTGAGCAGTTGTGGCATTCTCTATTTCATAAGTATCGGGCGATTCCGACCAAACAGCCACGTGCCTTCGAATAGCTCGACGCGACCTGCCACATCGGTTCTCCGAAGCTGCTAGAATCAAAGGGTTCGAGGGCGATGAGATCCACTGCAGTTCCCTGTGGTTATTCTTGCAGCTGAGACCAATATATGCTCGGACATTGTTCCCGAGCTTCTTGTGGTATCCACTAACAAGCCAGTGAGAGCCTGGACATGCAAGTGAACCGTTTGATTCTGTTCTGGAAGTGCTTGAAGCAACATGGTATTTATTTTTATCGTTTGCCAAATATGTGGTGCAGTTTCTTGGCGATGAGGCTTGTGTTTGAATTTTTAGATATTTTCAACCAATCGATACTCCGCTGACGACGACAGATCCGTGTGATAACGTACTTTTCAAGTGAAAGTGTTTTTGTCACCCGGCAATCGTGTAGGCGTTTCTTGATTAGGACAAAGCTAAAATTTCAACGAAGGGTGGAGAAGCTGCGAAGGACAACGGGATGTGACATCACAACTGTTGACTGAAAGTATTATGGCCTACGGACTTCAACGAACAATGGCGCTCTACACAAAAAACCATAGGGACTCTTAGCTACGGGAGGACTTTTCCGGTGCGCGCAAGCCGACACCTTGGCCCGACATTTTTTCTATCAAATCTTCCTTTCGCCGAGTCGACTCGATCAACGGAACAACAACTAGAGTGCTTGGCTGTTCATGGGCTTTGCCGGCATTTCCCGCCACAGGAGGAACTTGCTTTGTTACAAAAGTCAAAAAGCCCGCAAAGACGGACGCCCTTTTACAAGCCTTGGGTGTCACGACACGCTGAATTTAAAACATTAGAACAGAACAAATTCGTATCTTCCATATCATGAAGCCACAACTCGTCACATTGAACGTTCAGGGCATTGCAGGGATCGTGGTGGATACTTCCTCGGCACAAGAAGACGACGTTCGAGTGTTTGTGCGAGTGATACAAAACAATAATATCTGTGCGGCTTCGTCTTTGTCGAATCCATTGAAAGCTAGCCCTACGGAAAATCGATCGTCCGCACTAAAAGACACATTGCCGTTTGGCCCGATTGTGATGCTCCTACTGCTTTGGAAGCGCAACCTGGCGATAGGATTCAGCTGCAAGTTTGCTTGCACATTCCGGGCAAGGGAATTTTCCGATTGGCGCGGGCAATTGGGAACTACTCGCAAGTGGCGTCTCGGACGTTTACGTGGGCTGTGCTCTTGCGGCCAGCAAGAGACGTTCCATAGCGTATTGTATCGACTCGGTGAATGGTGCTATACTGCGTGTCACGGCCACAATGGAGGGCATGCAAGCGGAAGCTCAATTCACGAACGATATGCTTGAGTATTCGATGATTGGATCGAATCCCCTCGCTGTAAACACTCTGAAACGGCAGCAACGCTCGCAGTATATTCCCGTTGTCGACGATCCTCTGAAGCTGATTAACGGAAATTCGCCCTGATCATGGTAAAACCAAATCGCGCCAGACAAGAGAAATAGTGATAATTCCGCCCTTCACCAAGAACCCCGTGATAACTGCAGCTCGTAGTTCCGGCCGAAAAATACCCAAAACCATGCCGAATTCGAGAAGGACCCTGTTTTGGGTTTCTCCCAAGCCAGCTCCTGTAAAATCCTCTTCTTCCAAACGAGCATTGCCACTCAAGGAGTCCCCAAACCAGCATACTCTTCCACCGTGCGATCGGGACCGGTCGATTGCGACGAATCTTGTGACAGTTCTGTTGGTGCTGAAAATGAAACCTCAGTATATGGCCTAAACGCAGTTGTTCGAAAATCATTGGAACCGCGGCCTTTTTCTGGTGCGTTCAAGAATGAAATAGTCCCGCAGCCTTTGGTGTTGCACCCTGGAAAGAGCTGCGTCATCCTCGACAACTCAGCGAGGACTCTGAACCATTCTCGGATGTTTTGAACGACCTCTCACCAAGATGCAACCCTCTATTTCACGCTCGTTTTCACCACGAACCACTACACCCTCTCCGACTCTTGAGCGGTTCGGACCCTCAAAATGTCCTCCTCTATTTCACCCCGAACCATTACACCATCGCCCACTCTTGAACGCTTTGGGCCGTCCAAGTCCTATCGCACCCAGTCGCCTACTGCCGTTTGGGACTCTATTTCGAGCAGGACGCCCTCTCCCGTGGACGTAAATGCTGTCCGCACAACTGAAGCTCCGATCATGAACCCACTTCAACCAGGGCAGCATTTGCCTTCGCAATACAAAATGATACACGACACATGGGGCAACCACAACACAGAGCGATACCGTTGCACTCGTTGAACGAAACGAAGCAAAACTCTACTCGCGTGGTCAAGACTCTATGAGTGCGACAGACGAGGAAACCCGAAGCGCATCGGAAATCTCTGAAGCAAATGGGCACGCCGCATCGGAGCCACCTCCCGACTTTTGTTCTGCCACGGAAATGGTTCAATGTTCTGTAAGCCAGACGAAGATGCAGTATTACGACGGCGGCGATTATGGAAAGAAAAGATGCGTTATGTTGCCGAACATAACCCCACAACGGTTGGCGAAGAACATAACTTGGATTACCCGTCTTATGATATCGATCCAAAACTATATGCCAGCGCACCGATGAAACATTCCAGGTTTGAGTATGCTTATCAGCGTTCGACATCCCCAAACGTGCAGTCTGGATTAACAAAATCGAGCCGAATACGTGTGCCCGAGGATACGAAACCAGCCCTTGAAAGTTGGTCACCGAAAGCTTTATTGGAAGACAACGCAAAGACCCTTGGTCAGAGTATTGTAGCCTTAGTGGAGCCTTTTGCAGCTTGTGCGATTGTAAGACCGCCCGATCATCCGACCGTTCCATCCAAAGTTCCCAGTACGATTGAAGGAGAAGAAACAAGTGTTGGTGAATTAACTGCCACCAGCTACGAGCGACATATTGACAGGATGCGACGCCAATCGACGACGCATATCCAGGAAACATTGAGGTCCAGCCAACAGAGTGCTTTGCGATTCTTTGGCTTTAACGAAGATGCTCTCGATATTGGGAGCAACCGAACGTGTTCCGTCGGTACAAAGAACGAGGATTACTTTTCCGATTACAAGGAATTACAATAGAGTTACGAATCGGCTTACGAAGGAATTGTACGCTACGTTTAGTGAGAAAAAAACCAGCTACCTGCCGTGAACCACGTAAAGTATATCTATTGGACCGGGTTAGCAAGGTTTTAATCGGCACTCCGTAGGTTTATGACCCTAGCTATTTAACAAGAAAACGTATTCTGGAGATTCGCGTTCGGATTGATTTGAGTCACGGAGTGAGTCAGGCCATATTTTTGCGACAGCTCACAAAAACGATGAAACACGGATGACGGTGTTTGCCTTTCAAATGCCGACGATGCAGCAACTCATTCGTTTTACAGATCCAGAACAACACACACCGCCATACAAAGACATGCCCAAGATAATCGGCAAATCACAACGCGTCGTGGAGATAGAAGGCGTGCTCTCGATTGACGAATATGTGGGCAATGTCGGAAGTCACTCGGACGATATTTCCATTGCCGTTGTCAAAGTCGAACAACCATCATCGGAACCCTGGTTGACGCTGCAATACGACGAATGGATGGTAGTTTTGAAAGAACAGTTGGAGATTCATTTTGAAGTTGACGGTCAGATTCAAATCATGACAGTCCAACAAGGCGAAACAGTATTCATCCCGAAAGGCGAGCGCTTTCGTCCCGTCTTTCCCAAAGCTGGAGCCGAATACATACCCGTTTGCATTCCCGCATTTCGACCGGATCGTTGCTTGCGAGAGGAAGACGTCAATGTTTCAGATGTTGCCGTCAAGTTGGCGGAACTTCATGCGAATTCGGCAAAAACAGAGTCGTCGACAACGAACAATAAACACCCAACGATAGTCTATCACATCTGCCAAAAGGCTTTGTGGGATGCAGCAGTGACTTCTGGAAAGGCATACTTTCCTCCCACATTTGTCGAGGATGGATATTTTACGCATGCCACTGCTGTTCCAGAGCGGCTCCTGGAAACGGCCAATCATTTTACACGTCGACACAAGGCGAATGGATTTGCCTGGAACTGTCAACGTCCGCTCTCTTGGATGCGGGTATCGTCACACGGATGGAAGAACCCAAGCCGGTGGGGAACAATCGGTGCGTGAGAACTTGGAGACCTACCAGTGCCCCCACATTTTGGTGGCATTCCTACCGCGGTTGGAGTTGTCCTCCGAACCTACGAAATTCAGCGAGATGCAACAGGAGATTTTCTGTCAATTCTTGGGCTTGAAGATGAATAATTACCTTAGTTTTCAAAAGCAAAAGTGTCTATTTTTTTGTAGAATACCATAGAACGTACCTTTCTTGTCTGTTGTCCCAACAATACGGCGTGCAAAGTAATAAATGCGAGCCGTCCTTCGTTCGCCGTTCACCGAATTCTGGTAGGAGTCGCCAAAAACGTTGGCACGTACACTGTTCACTCATAGAGTACTTTGGAAAAGTCCGCGACGATCTGCTTAGGCGCACCCGCGCGCGGCGTCGCAACGCCAATGATAAAAGAGGGGAAATTTTGAAAACAAGACAGACAGATTGGTCGACGCGCTCCATGCAAAGAGAAAGTGCCGATTCATTCATTCATTCATTCATTCATTCATTCATTCATTCATTCATTCATTCATTCAACAGCAAAACAATAGGTCGACGGCCTTTCTCACCATGAAGACGATAAATAATAGCAAAATGAAGTCGATTCAAGTGAAATTATCCGTAAAAGGACTGGCTGGAATTACAGTTGACTCGACCAAAGCAAACAGTGAGCCTGCGAAAGCCTTTGTTCGAGTCGTCTTGAATGGCAAGGTTGTGACGACATCGCCGCCGTCGCAGCCTCTCCAAATGAGTCCTACGGAAAAAGCAAACGCCAAAATCAAACGACATGTAGCCCTCTGGAATGATACCGATCTTGTGTTTCTAGCTACACGCGGCAACACGATGGAACTGCACATCTATTTGCGACTCCAAAATGGCAAGGAGGTTTTGTTGGGGACGGGGAGTTTGAAATTGCCAGCGAACAATGGTGCTACGGATATCAAGATTCGGGAAGGACGGAGGAATTATTCGTCGCCGTATCGTATGGATGGTGATGCACGGTTGCGGACACATGTCAGTTGCGAAGAATCGAAGCGAACGTCGGTGGACGCGTCGCCTTGTATTGCGTTCGATCACTCGGTTATTGAAGTGAGCTCGGGTAAGGCGGCTATCAATGAGACGCAAGAACCGCCAAAGCAACCAGTTGGTTGTGAGGACGACTTCTCACTGTTAGAACCATCGGTAGAGCAAGTGTTTGTTCCGAAAGGGAACGAGTCACTCAACAAGGCAAACGATGCATCCGTTAAGGAAACGAAAAGAAATCAACATTTGCAAAATTGATGGGTTGGGGTCGTTCCAAGAAAGCCGATAGTTCACCTTCCAAACCAACGACTGCAACCACGAAGAAGAGTATTTCGACGACATCAGTTCAAAAGGCAAAAGAGCCTACCCCGAAAAGGTAGTTCAGGCGCCAAAGGCAAAAGAGCCGACGCCAAAACGACTGTTTCGACAACCAAAGTGCAGCAGAAGGAGCAGTTAACGACACCGAAGAAGGTGGAACCGATGGCCCAAGCACCGAACGAACAGAAAACGAAACCGAAAACGGAGAAACCAATTGTTGATGTGCCGAAAGAACAAGAAAGCAAACCAAAAAGATGGAACCTGTGGTCCAAGTGCCGAAAGAGTGGGAGATGACTCGAAACAATCGACCCCGGTTGCGTATGAAGAAGAAGCTACACCGAAAGGACGGGTGCGTCGACGCACTTGCAAAAGGAAATCAAATCGAACTCGCCAAAGAGTGAAGAAATAACGTCGATAAACGCAGAAGGGGTCAAGCAGACGCGGACAATCTCCCCGAAACAACAGACACGACAGACAAATTCAACCTTGTACGAGAAGCAAAGAACAGTTCACGCATTGACACCGATGACCCTGACTCGCCTTGGATATCCCCAGTGTTTGTTCCGCTGCACAAGAAAGCTGTTAGTCCCGAACGAACAAATTCTGCCGTCACAACGAAAACTGCAAATTCCACGCCAATCCGGCAACCAAATCAGACCCGGTCGCCCTCGGACCCTCAAGGTTTCATGTTCAGCACGCCCAGGTCAGATTTCCAGTTGCGATCTAAATCGACTGGGCAACATGATGGATTTCCCGAAATGGACTTTTCGTTTCCGACTCCAGAATTTCAGCGGCACGTGACACCCCGAATGGGTTCGAAGCACTCAACGCTGCAGAGAACTGTAGAAGAAAGTCAAAATGCTGACGATACGAGCGAAAACGAAGTGCTATTCAACAACAAGATAATAAATCAGTCTCGGTGTCGCCAGAGCCGAGTCCTCCAAACGTCACGCGTGAGGCGGGGCAAAGTCATGCAAAGAGTCAGCCGTTACCCGATGCACCAAAACGAACTCATACACGAGACATGGACGACTATTCTATGTTTAGTGACGATGACTCTACTTTTCTCGCCAAGCCGAAACAGATATTCAGCTTAATCAAGTGCTGTTTGATGGGCGACGAGGATACTTTATACGGCTTTGACGAGAATCTGACCTTTGACGACACTTTGGGTGAAGAGTCAACCGTGAACTCGTATGATGACACGCTAACTTCCGAACTCCCGCCGAGCGATTGGTGGTGTCAAGGTGGCTTTAGTGAGATGCCCCAATCGGCTGCAGTTCTCCGCAGAAGGCAAATCTGGAAGGAGAAAATGCAACAGCTGGCGGAAAAGAATGCGAATGTCAAAGAATTATTTGAAAGCGAATCGGAAGCTGGCAGCTCCATTGTTGATGATGGTGAAGACGGAGGTAAAGAAGCTAACAAGAATAATGAAGAAAAGGCGGAACAACAACGAAAGATGGCTACTGCTAGCGAAAATGAAGAAAATAGCTCCATTGATTCCACCAACAGTGAAACTCTGGGACTGGTCCAACCTCCTGCTACGCGCGTTAAGATCACTCCATAAAGAATAAAGATGTATACTTTTCTGTGAGCTTATAACTAGAACTACAAGACCGAAAAAATTTCACGTTTAAACTCCAAAAGATCTTGATTTCCGGACAATAGATAATAGATTCGATTCGGCATGTCATGAAAAGCCGCAAGGGCAGCGACAAGTAAATGCGAACGGGTCCTTTCGTCTCTCATTTGTTGCAGAGCGTCGAAATCTCTCGTAAAGATCGAAAAGACTGCATTCTGCCATTTGATGAGTTGCTCTTACTTCTCCGGGTGGCCAATATCTTTGAATTGGATATCGTAAGAACGGTTCTATTGCAACCACTCAACGAACGGCTCGATTTGGACAGGTGGGGAACGAGTCATCGGAGGATAGAAGCAAAGTTTCCGAAGACGTGTGTGTTTCGCCGCAGCGTTCAAAATGTTCATTTGCGGAAATTCGAACGGAGCCATTGTGCTATACACGCCCAGTACTCGAAGACTCGTCTTCTTCTGCAGCATACCCAGCGAGTTCTTTTCCAAATCACGTGCAATATCGTCCAATTCAAAGTGCTTCAAATGAATGAAGTTCTTTCAAAGAGCAGTCCGGAGATGCGATTGCGGTAAGCAATTTCGCACAAATTTACCAATTAAAACTGCATCCTCCTCGTCAAAATCGAATGCGGCTGGAACGCCTCTCTTTCCATATCCAGTTTGCACAGGGCTACGAAATATCACCTAGCGATAAGTGAATTGATATCATCCCGTTTCCCAGCAAATACTAAGCGCGTCAAATAATCATGATCGCGGCGACAGCGCAAGCCGATGAATTCCTGAAGTTTGCTATCGGCTGGTGCCACAAATACGCCCGAATCCTCAATATAAAGACGCTCGACTTTTCATCGCTTCTTCCCAAAAGACGTCGAGGCTTTCGACGCCTTCGAGGTTCCTCAAGCGAAAGTGTCCTTTTCTCGGGGCGTTTGATGGAATAAGTCTTGTAGAAAAGTAAAAATAATGTTGATGAATAATAAGCAAAATGAATTGACTGGAACGTCCATTAACGAAAAAAATGACAACAGCACATAACAAAATAATAGGAGTAACCCTAACCCTTGCAAACAAACAGTGGCAGATGCTCAGCGTAGCGTGACTTTGCAACTTTATGGTTTGAATTTTGCGCGCGCCGCTACTCTCAACGCAAAAGTACTCAGGTCGCCAAATTGTTCTCCACTCTTTGTGATGAGCATAGAAAGAGTCTTTCTGCGCTTTCCAAATCATCCAAAAACACACTCCATTCATCGCAATCAACAAACAACAAGAATGTCAACAAGATGAGTTTAACAACAACACCCTGTAAACCGATACACCTGGTCGTCCGAGGCCTCGCGGGCATATTGGTGGATACATCGCGTGTGAACGACGACGCAAAAGTCCGCGTCCTCGTGCGCGTCTTGCACGACGGCCTTTGCTGGGTGAATCGCCGCTTTCGCATCCTTTGCGGGCAACTGGAAACGTCGTCTATTCACTGCAACGACATGTAGCTGCCTGGTCGCAACAGCGCAATGAGAAGCCGCTTCTACTAGAAGCTGGTCAAAAGTAAAATTGGAAGTTTGCTTGCAACTTCAGAATGGAGAAAGTTGGAGGATAGGAAGCGGTGATTGGGAGGTTGCCGAAAATGAGCAAGAGGTATCGGACGTCGAAATTGTGTGCAGTCTATCGAATGACAAGAAAGATTCGTCCCCGTATCGCATCGATCCGACAGGGGATGCCGTGTTGCGCGTAGCAGGATTGCGCTCAAAGAAAAGCGACCTCGCTGGTGCAAGATCCGCCTGGCGCCGAACGTACATCAGGGCCAGTAGAACCACCGACGGATCTTGCAACACAATCACCCATCAAGGTACTACTCGAACAATCCATCTCTCCTGTCAAAGTAATAAAGAGAATCCTTCTCCGAAAAACGAGTCTCCTTTTCGCCGACCAAGCTCGAGACGAGAATCATTATTCCAGCCAACAAAAGCCAATACCCTTCTTTCCTTCCATTTTGGAGGCTCGAAGAAAGGAAAATTGAAAGTGCGGGGACAAAATAGAGTTACCGCGACCCCTAGTCCGAAAGCTAGAGCAACGATCATTTCATCGGCTCCGATCATTCTCTCTCGAAACAACCTCTCCACAAATCGTTCATGGATCACAATTTATGCATTCGGTAGACAATACCACGGACGAAATATCGTTTGTGTGGCATGGTTCGCCGTTGCGCAAAAATGCGAATTTCTTATCGTCAGACTTGCCGCAAGCGCCGCATACTCCATCGCCACAATCCACTCGCCCCGTGACTGTGTCGCCGGATCCTCCCGAACGATCCGTTTTAATGAGAGTGAGCCCCGAAGACAACGACATGTCGAGTAGTAGTTCCAGTGAGGAAGACGAGGCTGATGAAATAGTTCACTTATTGGATGATCATCTGTCGCCGGAGTTGAGTGCAACACTTGAATCGGGCAGTCCAGTCGATTTTAAAGTCAAACAAACGACGGCAATGATTGCAGCTACAACACCATTTTGATTGCCAAGAAACGTTCACCTGAAGTGGACAACGCAGCTCTGTCAGAAACCAGTATGACTTCTTTTCCACAACGCATTCTTGTACCATCTCTCGCCCGGACGGATCAAATAGATCACGATGAAAGCGAAATTACACCCCAACAAGGTTGTTCATTGACGTGTGACATTCCAGATACCAGTGATTGTAGCTTGTCTTGCAACAACCACAATAGCAATGTCGATCACAGAACTTCTCCATCATTGGTCGTGGCGTCGTATCCGGAACTTATTCTAGATAGCCCGACGTGCGTTCTCACGCCCACTCTCTCGCAGATGGATGACAATAGAGTCGCAGCTGCGCTCGAAGAGGCATGTTCCTTAGCGCATGGCATTCCAGAGCCCAGTGATTGCGATCTGTTTTGCAACACCAATACCGATGGCGGAAACGAAGATACATGTGCTGCGACGCAGTACCCGGAAGTTA
This sequence comes from Fistulifera pelliculosa, assembly GCA_026008555.1. Classification (NCBI taxonomy): domain Eukaryota; phylum Bacillariophyta; class Bacillariophyceae; order Naviculales; family Stauroneidaceae; genus Fistulifera; species Fistulifera pelliculosa. The sequence goes on along the minus strand of BROJ01000063.1, from coordinate 94,871 downwards.
CCCCAGAAAGTCTAGCAAGTGGTTTTGTCCCACCTCTCTCACAGACGGGTCAAATCGATCGAGACAAAATCGCGAATATGCTCCAAGAAGAGGTTTTATCGAATCATTCTATTCCAGAGACCAATGATTCGTCCCTCAAGAACAGCAATGTCAAGAATAAACGTGTCCAAACAAGTGCCCAGCCCGCGCCTGAGACAGTCGGACTGGTATGGGATATCATTTCTCCCGGAAGCTCAACAGAAGAATGCGACGATTCCGAGGTGACGATCGAATCGCTTGCAACACCTGCCGAGAATGCGTTTCATCTTTCATTTGCGTTTGAGAATAACAAGGATACCATTGAAGAAGGGGCCATCATTCCTGGGTTTCTGCAAAAGACGATGAATCATTCTTCACGGCTGCGGCCGGCGACATTGATGGATATTGATCAATAAATAATGTAAAATAGCTATTCCTGGAGTAATTACTATGAAGTATCAGTTGTTGATAGTTTCAACTCGCACCCTTAGTCGGTCCTTGTTTCTTCACAACCGACAAGGTGGAGATACCTTTCTGATCCTAAAATGCGTGACTCTCATCCATTCAAGACAGAAAGCGCCGTTTTGCGGACAAAGGTATCGACCCAAAACACATTATCAACAAGGATTGTTGAGCGTCCGGCAATGGCATGTGCTGCAATTCCTGGCACATGATCCCTTATGAGTCTTTATTGCACTACGCTCGAGCTAAAGGGGAGTGTACGATGAAATAAGAATGAATTAATGAGGAGTTGTCTTATCTACGATAGGATGGTGTCGGGCTCCTGGGCACGACCCATTGTTGGCGACGTGTCCTTCGTAAGGGCGACGTCAGCTTAGTCTTGTCTTGTGTCCTATCGGACATAGTCGTGCAGCGTATTGCACTCGCTTCCTCCCAATGGTGCTGTTACCGATTGCGAGGGGTGTAAGGATGAAGTAAACGAATGTTAATTGTGTCTTTGATGTGTCGATCGCCTTTAGCAATCTGTACGGTCCCGTTGGGAAAAATTTTAGGATTTCGTACGGTCCGTCGTACGGCCGTGCGTGTTTGTCGGCATCGCGTCGTCTGTACAGCACGCGGTCGCCAGGTCGGTATTCATATTTTGTGCGTTTTGCGTTTTCGCGATTGTTGTTCTTATTGATCATATCTTGTTTATGTCGTCTGATCTTTTCGAAATCAGGGTGAAAGGGGCGGTCGAAGAGCATGTCTCGGCCGAATACGAGTTCTGCTGGCGTTGCCAGGTTGTGTGTATGGTATGTAGAGCGGATGGCATAAGCTGTCGATGCCAGGAAGCCAGACCATGGATCGGTCGGGTCCATTGTTTGCTGTTGAAAATCAAAGGTACGTAACATATTGTGCAACGTGAGATGAACGCGTTCAACGACGCTGTTCGATTGTGGGTTGCGCGAAGTCGAAGGTTTACTTTTGACTCCATAACTTTCTAACAATTCTTGGAACTCATTTCCAGTAAATTCGCCACCTTGATCAAAGGTGATATATTCAGGGCGTGGGTATCGGCAGAACCATTGGCGGTCCACCGCTAATGCTACCGTTTCGGATTTTTTATCGGGAATTTCAACAATTTCGAACCAGGATGTCGCTGGATCGATCATTGTGAGTGCGAGCAGATCGTGCTCTTTATGGTTGGCATCGCGCACTTTGTAAGGGCCGATGAGGTCAACACAGAGTTTTTTCCAGGGCTTGTATTCCGCCTCTTTGGCTGGGAGATGACCATACTTTTGGTCTTCTTTTGAACATTTTACAAATGTGACAATCAACCAGAGTATCGCGAACGGCGTCGCGGATATTTTTCCAGTGGAAGTTTCGTCTTATTGTCATTTCCGTGCGGTCAACGCCGGGGTGACAGAGGTTTTGATGATACCAATGTATCAGGGGTTTTGCAATGTCTTGGGGACGAGAATCTTTCCGTCCTTTTCATGATTGGGAATTTTTGAATATGGTCGACTTGGATGTCGCTTCGTTGCTCCAATGCTTGGAGGAGTTTTGCATCCTTCCATTGATGCTTTGAAATTGTTTCATAGCTGATTGGAATTTCGGACGTTGAGACTGCGTCCGTGTCATCCTCGCGTTTCCGTTTGCGCGATGGAGACTGGGGAATATTGGGCTGTGCACTCTGTCCCGTGCTTTGCTTTCTGTTCTTTGTTGCAAAGAAGTGCTGTGCCCGTTCGGTGTATTTGCGATCTTGACGAGTTTGGATGGCGTGAATAGCGGGATATTCATGCTCCTTCGGCGAATTCCCGTGAGAGTTATTTGTGCGCGCTGCCTCCTCGGCCTTCGACTTCCTCAGTCGGTATCAAGGGTAGCCGGCTCAGTGCGTCGGCTACCACGTTTGCCTCACCCTTAACGTAATGTAATGTGGGCCCAAACTCTTCAATATACATGAGCCACCTGTGAATCCTGTCAGAGGCGCTCTCGTTTGTCTCAAAGGTAAGATTTTTGTGATCGGTCCAAACGTCGATCTCGTATCCTAACAGGATGTTTCGGTACTCTCGCAGAGTTTCAACGATAGACAGGAGTTCTCGCTCTGTCGTCGTGTATTTGCATTGCGCCGGAGTAAGTTTGCGGCTGTAGAAAGCAATTGGTCTGCCTTTTGCATGATGACAGCGCCAAGCTGTGTTTTGCTCGCGTCTGTGTAAATGGTGAATTTTTCTGAGAAGTCGGGATACGCTAATGATACGTCCCTAGTGATCAGTTCTTTGATCGCTTTGAATGCGTGCTCGTGTCGTGGTTCCCACACGAACTTTGCTTTCGATGACTTCTTTGTGAGTTCGGTAAGTGGTGCGAGAAGAGTGGATCGATGTCGCCACATGTCTCGATAAAATTGATCATTCCGATGAACCGTCTAACGTCTTTTTGCGATTTAGGTCGGTCCATGTTGAGTATGGCGTCAACTTTCTTCCGCACTGGGGTGACACCGTCTCGTGTAAGCCAGAAACCGAGGTATTCGATTTCCGTGGCAAAGAAGGTAGATTTGGGTGCGTTGACTTTTAGTCCCGCTTTGGAAAGTCGTTCCAACACTTGCTCGATTTGATGCAGGTGTTCTTCGAACGTGCCCCGTCCGATGATGAGTAAATCGTCGAGGTAAGTTCGGACAAAGTCTTCAAGGCCTGCCATCAGGGTCATGATCTTCAGTTGGAAGATGTCGCTTGCAACCGAGACTCCCATTGGCAGTCGTTGATATGAGTATTTGCCCCAAGGCGTGAGTATTGTGCACACATCTTGGGCAAGAGGGTAAGTCGAATTGTGTAGTATCCCATGTTGAGATCTAACGCCGTTGCGTATTGGAATCCTTCCAGATTTTGGAGGATATCTGCAATCGTCGGCGGAGGGAAGTTTTTTCGCTGTAATTTTGCGTTCAGCTTTCGGAAGTCCGTCACGAAGCGGACAGTTCCGTTGGCTTTTGGGATGATGAAGGTTGGGTAGGCGTGTGAGCCGTCGTCGTTGCGTTTGAGCACTCCGACTTTCTCTAGCCGTTTGATTTCTTTGTGAAGTGTTGCGCGGTGTATGTGTGGCACCGAAAACGCGGTACGGGCGTGATATGGTTGTTCGTGTCCCGGTTTGAATTCGATGTCGGCTGGGGCGCAATTGAAGTCGCCGAGTGTGCCGTCGAATAGAGGTTCAAACTTCCGAAGGAGTTTGAGGAGAGCTTTCTTTGCTTCGGATTGAGGGTTGTGATGTTGTTGACAACGTCTTCCAGATCTGCCTTTTCGTATTTGGCGTCCAGGATTTTTGTTGCGCGTCGCGGTTGCTTTAACCGGTTCGCTTGCATTGGGATCGTCTTCGTCTCCCGCGCGAATAAGATGGAGCGCGTTTTCAATGCTATGTTGCGCTTCGGTCTGCATGGAGGCTATTGCTCCGTCCCATTCAATGCTTTGTTTTGAGTACGAGATGTCGAACTTGTTTTGTTCGAGAAAGTCGCTTCCCAGCAGAATGCCGAATTGCGGTTTGTCGCTTGGATCGATGTAAAACGTCCAGCGTACCGATCGAGTCGTTGATAACTCGGGAAGCATGATGTCTGCCGCCACTACGTGTGTGACGTGAAACTCGCCGCCTTCGTGTCGAAGGGGCTTTGTCGGCATTTGCGCCAATATCGTTTTGGGACAAGTTCATGGTGGATGAACGATGCAGTGGAACCTGTGTCCAATAACGCTGTTGTCGTTGTCGCTTCCATGCGGCTGTCTACGGGAAGAATATCGCACAAGAGGGCTGCTTTGCGCCTTCGTTTGTCGTGCTTCTTCGGTCTCTTAGGATCCAATGGATAGCAATGTTTCATCTCGCTTGGTGAAACAGCATTAATCATAAAACAATTAGAATAAGGAGAAACAGAAGAACTAGAATTAGAATCGCTACTAGGCGATCGTCTACGTCGTCCGCGGGCATACTTGCGCGTCGTCGAGTAGGAATCATCGGAATCGCTGCCGGATCCGTCGGAGCTATCCTTTTATTGATATTGTTGTTGTAACGCGGGCGCTTTCTGTCGCGCTCTCCGCTTCTGCTTCTGTTCTCATCGCGATAGCGTCTGTCGCGCCTCTCATCGCGGTTGTTGTCGCGCTCGCGATCACGGTCACGACCGCGCGAATTTTTGTCGTTGTGCCGATCTTGCTTTCTCGGGCACTGGTTGGTGCTGTGAGCTGTCGAATGGCACACTGCACATTTCCTTTCGTGGTTCTTGTTGCCTTGACCTTGATTGCCGGAGTCCTTGCGCTTTTGGCTTTCCAGCCTCGCCTTTTCCTGCCATTCCATGCGCTTGAAGCGCTGGTGGAGTTCGGCTGGTGAAAATCTTGTGGGGTCGGCGCCATTGTCAGTAAGCTTGTTAAGCCACTGCCGGGGCACTGCCTTGAGGATCAGCCTTCTGTATGTATTGTCATCCATTGCAGGCTGCTGGTCTTCAGGAAATACTTGATTTGTGCGATCATCTGGTCAATTTCCGAGATGAAATCGCTGTATCCGACGTGCGGATGCTTGGTGAGTCCTTCGATGTAGTCGAGTTGGTCCTTCCTTGGGGACTCACTCAGGAAGTACTCTTTCTTGACCTTGTTGATAACAACTTCGAAAGAAGCGTTGGTTTCAGTCGCAACTGTGGCGCGGGCGCTCAAGAAATCGTTCAGGGCCTTCCCGTTGAGGCAAGACGAGGTCACACCGAATTTGGCCGGACCTGTCGTACAGGGCTTGCGTTCAAAAACCTCGCGTAGGGCGGGTTCGAACTGACACCAGAACCTTGCGTTTTCTTCTCCGTGCTCGCCATGAAACTGAAACACCTTCTTTTCATGTGTTCCGGAGTTGGGGTTGGTCGGCTCGTCGCGCAAGTCGAACTTGACGGCCGGACCACTGACCTTCACGACCTTGGGTTTTCCGTCCTTGTCGTACTTTCGCATTTTGATCGAAGGGATAGCGAGTTGACGAGACATCTTGAAAGGAGACTTGAATCTGAAAAGAAAGAAAGAGAAAGAGGGGTTTGCACTATACCTCGTGCTGTGTTAACACAGTGCACTACGCTCGAGCTAAAGGGGAGTGTACGATGAAATAAGAATGAATTAATGAGGAGTTGTCTTATCTACGATAGGATGGTGTCGGGCTCCTGGGCACGACCCATTGTTGGCGACGTGTCCTTCGTAAGGGCGACGTCAGCTTAGTCTTGTCTTGTGTCCTATCGGACATAGTCGTGCAGCGTATTGCATTTATATGCTACAATAAAGGAAGCGATCAAAAGGCAGTTACTGAATCATTCGTTCGTAAAGATTCCTTATACAAACAAAGAAGAGGCACTCGTTAGAAGCCGATGAATCTTTTGAAGAACGTATCTCGAATAATAACTCGGAAGTGCAATTCCCATGGTTCCCGAGACGTGCATGCATGCCGATGTCGACGATGCATCACGCCCACAAAAATGCATCCGTTTGGATGCAAATTTCCAAAACGAAGCTGAGTACCGGTCAACATTCAAGCTCGTCGCTCAATTACAAATCCACTGTCGGTCCGGTACCAAATATCACATGAAAGTTCCGGGCAGTCTTGTGAACGACCATTTTTCGACAGAACAAAAACGATTGCTATTTTTTCATCCCTCACATTATTTCTTCATTTCTCCAAACGAGTCAGTCGCATGACCATGGCGAGCAACGAAACCAAAAACAAGTCGGGAAGTGAGCACGTCCGTCTCGTGTTTCAGGGATTGGTGGGTCTACTAGTCGATCCCAAGCAGATTGATCCAGAAAACCTGCGAATATGTGTTTCGATCGCTCCAGACGAGGAAACGTGCCAAAATCACGATGCTCGCGGCCAATCAAATTATCACAAACGAGTCCTTCTTCGGAACGATCTTCATCTCACACAATGAGAAGATATGTAGCACTCTGGCTCGAAGATGACAAGGAGTCGTCTTGAAAGTAAAACCGAATCAGGTGGTGACGCTCCAATTCTGCGTCCAATTTCCTTCGGGAAGCAGTCTGGCACTGGGATATTGCAAATGGAGCACCGGCAAGAAAGGTCATTTGGACTTGATTGTAAAGCATTACAAGCAAGAAGGCGCTGCCATTCACATCGATCCGAAGGGCGATGCCATGTTGCGATTTCATTCGGCCGTAGAAGAATCATCCTCAAGCGTGTCCTCCGACAAACGCGGACTGTTGCCAACCATTCCACCGTGCCCCAAAGACACACCAAAGTCGATGCGAAAACTGATCAAGAGGAACAAATTGTCAAAACCCGTGGATGTGGATGATTATGACGACTGTGGCGTAGACAATACCGATGAACACTTTCCGACACGCCCTCGACTGAGCAGCGACAGCAGTACAATCACAGTTCGACACAAGAATTCCTCGACGCACGTCAACAAAGACGAGAGCGACGAAACATCATCGGATTTAACCTCGAGTGGAGATTACCTCCACTGGGACTCGTTCGAAACCAAGGATTCGTCATCTGCCTCACAGAGTTTGTCCCCGAAGACAGCGAGGAAGGTAAATTGGAGAGGCATTGACAATGATCGCGATGACCAGATGCGGTTACCACCCCGACCACCCAATGTACTCGTCAAGAAGGATGACGATGACGATGATGATGACAGTACCACTGCATCTTCTTACTTTTCGAGTGACAGCGAAGAGTACCAAGGCGACAACGACGACGAGTATTCCAGATTTTTGTGGAGGAACCAAGCCATTTCGATTCGATAATGAACTCTGACTGAGCTCTCCATCCATCCATCCATCCATCGTTTCGGTGGGCATTCTCATTCGTTTGTCATAACTGCATTATTTATTTATTTATTCATTCATTCATTGATTTATTCTTCATGTAAGGGACCCATGAGTACCGTAGTAACCCCGCTTATCCGACAAACAGTCTCGAATAGTTCAATGAGCGCCGCTCGCATACTATAGAGCATTCCGTTTCGCGTGTGATGCGTCACACCCGTGATGCTCGTAAATAATTGACAGCCTGTTGATCGATTCGTGTCGTAGTGGTAACAAAGAAAGACCCTTGACTACACTTACAGTGATACTGGATGCTTCTGCCGGTCATTCCCTCCAAAAAAAATTGTTTCCGGTTTCCGGTATTGGCTACACGTCACTGGAACATTGAGTACTTTCGACTAACCCTACACCCAAAACGTTTTTGTGCCAACCTGTCCATACGAGGAGCTCGCCAGCGAAAAGTCTTTGGCTCAATGTGTACTTGAATCTTCCGTTGATCAATTCTTTTGAAATTAATTGATACAAAAGTGTACTCGGCAGCGATGCGGTGCGTCCATGTCGTGAAAAAAGATTCTCCCTCTCCTCCCTGTTGTTTGTGTTCTGCATAAAATTATAAAGCAATAATAATAACAATCATTGCACTGCTGCTGTTGTTGTTGATGGTCTAAAGTCAATGATCGAATGAATGAATAACTAAATAAATAACTAAATAAATAAATAATAAGGGTTGATTGACTTTTGTTCGCGGAAAAGCGTCACCAGGATATGAGGACACAAGCACAAGGCGTCACATTTCAATGGCAAGGCCTCGCCGGCTTGTTGGTCGACACTTCGCGCACGGAAGCAAGACGCATTCGTGCCTTTGTGCGCATCTTGGACGACCAGGGCGACTTGTTGGCCGTTTCTTGTCCTTCTTCGCCGCTGCAACCTGTGGAAGATACATTGTCGGCAACAAGTAGTAGTATCATTCGACACGTCGCGGTTTGGAACGACAATTCCATTTCCGTTCATTGCCAGCAATCGTCCTTATTGTTCCGACTGCAAATTGTACTGAAATTTCCTTCCGGAAGTACCTTGCCTGTCGGACAGTGCGATTGGCAGTCTGCAGATGATTCATCAGAACAAGAAGAAGAAGAACAAGTCGACTTGCAAGTACGAGCCTTTCGGATTCAACAAGCGGCCGTGCGCATCGACACGGAAGGAGACGCAGCGTTGCGGGCGCGTGTGAATCGCACCTCACACATGGACCAGATTCAAATGTGCGAAAACAGTAGCTTGGGATCACTTGATTACTCCTTCTCGCAAAGTGAAACCATGTTGGATACGAGCGATGCTATCACGTCGGAAAAGAATAATAATAATGATACCAAGAGAATTCTGCGCAAGACACGCGTCCACACGAGCTTGTTGACAGCCGTTCACGTGTCACCGGACATGGCCATGGATCCGCTGGCGATTCGGCGTCTGTTTCGGGTCCGAAACGAATTATCGAGAAACGAGGATCATGTAGAGTCTGTTGAGTACAATAATGTCGAGAAGAAGAAGGATCCATCAAAGTCTCCTTGTCGGCGGCCAAAGTCAGCCGCCATGACAGTCACCAAGGAGCATTTGGAGTATCTAGCTTTTAACAAAGCAAAGTCTTTGCGCCGCCGTCTACTTTTGCGTCGAGTCAAGGTGAAGAAGAGCAAGTAACTGCGGTTGCTGTTACACAATTCCAAATACCGCCGGTGGAATCCATCGAATTTGAAGTCAAGGAAAAAGCAGTTATAGCTGTTGTGACGCCTGAGAAACCCAAGGTGCCGACGAGAAAGAAAATGGCGAAACGCCTGTTTGGGAAAAAGAACAATAAGCGAACAAAGAACAGCATCAACAAGTCATTGCTGGCGTGTGAAGATCGAGAAGAGCCGAGGACGACTCGAACGAATGAGACGCCTTCGTTTCCGAAGCGTTTCACGAAAATCAAGCATTTTTTCAAGCGACAGTGGACCTTTGAAAAGGTACACCGCGAGGACGGTGATGCTTCCAAGCCAATGCTACCCAAAGAACATAGAGTCGATACTCCAACGGCGGAAATGAGTTACGCTCTGCTGAGTGCATCCAAGTGTGAGGCTTCTCCGGAAGACAACGACGATGGGTCGACCGAGCTGAGTCGAAGTATTGGAGAAGCCCGTCACGATTCTCTCCTTCAGGTGCGAGATCAAAATGTGACCCCAGTTGACGACTTTACAATTCAGCTTTGATGGAAAACTATCTTTCGGGCAAGCCTTGTCAGGAAAGCAGTGCAGGACTGGTGCACATTACACCAGAGACTGTCACTACCGTGGCTACGACTCCCGAGCGCGCCGTCAAGTCACTTTTACATCAGCCGCTCCTGGTAGAAGACGCGCCGGAAGCTCCGAATATGGACAATTCGAAGAAGAATGGGCAAATTCACTCGCTTTCCTGTAGCAATGGTTCGCCGATGCGAATTGGAGACGATGGTGATGAAAACCTTTCTGCGATTTCGGAAAAGAGTAGTCCAACGAGTTCTTCGAGCAACTTCAACAACTGGTTGACCCGTACTCCTATCAAGACAGAACCGCTGCAGACAAATGAAGAGGTGGTAGACAGAGGAAACAGGCGAACATTGGATGCGTCCACTTCCTTTGATGCGGACATCCATAGTTCAACTTTCCCTGAAGAACTTGTTGTAGAAAAAATCGAGATGGGCACCGAAACTGCTACACCGGTGCACGCCGAAAAGAACGAATGGGAAACATTTGATGGCAAATTTGTTGCGGAACAACTCTGGGTGGCATCCACGTTCAACAGCGCCGACTCAGCGTTTAGTGGAATTTCTCCTCGGTGGCGACAGAGAAGCGATCAAGACGGGCGAAAGGTATTATGGGAAAGTTTGCTAATACCACAGGAGAAAGAAACGCTGAATGGTCACGTAGACGGAGAAAAGATACAGATTCTACTGAAAGAATCCTCTCGGGACGTGTCTCGTTCGTACGAATCATATCCACCTCCTGCCTCAAAAGATACTGTACATTGTGTTAGCGATGAATCAGACCTCGAAGACAGAGTGAACTTGCATGCTCTGGGCGGCGAATTAATGCCACATCATGACGATGAACCTGGTCAAGGCAAAATTTCAGACGACGATGACCAATGGATCGTTTTCAACGCGGAAAAGAAGGAAACAAGTGTTTGCAATTCATCAAACGAGGAGCAAGTCATCCTTCTCGACCAAGACATACACGGTCACGGAATAGGATCACTCGTAGATTGGAATGTTGGAGAAGTCTTGGATCCAACGGAAGCATTCGAAGATGCGCTGGAAGAATTCGATGCTGCCTCCTCGGACAAGGAAAGCGATGTTGTAGTAACAACAACGGACATGAACTTGGACTACTCCATATTGAGTGAAGAGCTCATGATGGACTTGCTGCCATCCAGAAATGCAACACCCGAGCGTACCGTTGACGCATCACCGACCCGAATGGCCTATTTGCTTTCCAAATCACCCAAGACGCCGTTTCCTCTTTCAACGCTTCCGGCTTTGTCCGTCGACACGGACCAGCAAACAATCAAAGTTAAGCCGTGGCAGAAAACAAAGAGAAAGAAAAATAATTTTGTCCGCCGACTTCGCGAGGGTGTCTTCGGGATGCTCGTTTGCGGCTCTCATGTCAAAGTCTTGTCCACGGATGACGATGATGATGGCGAAGAAGAAGAAGGCGAAAGTCTTTCTTACGATGAATCATTTCCGATTTGGACGAAGTCGTCCAATCGTGCCGACAAGAAGAGCAAGGGAAGAAAGAAAGGTGTGGAAACGCACGTCTCGAAACGAAGAAGTGTGCAACAGACGCAGAGCAAGAAGAATCCGCCGCCCTCTTACTTGGGAAACAGCGAGACTACCGCATGCACAAAACGTTCAGTGACGGCGGTTTATCTTTTCACCGCGACAAGGCTATGGTAGCATCTGCTGTATCGGATGCGGAAGATCTGGCTTGGGCGAAAGCGAACGCGTCACGCCATTGGATCTGAAGCTTTTCTGAATCTAAAGCCTACTTAACTAGTAACCCAACGGTCATCTTATCTTCATTGTCTTACTTTATAGCTAGGTAGGGATGCGACAGATCATTATATTCGTACAACAAGGGAAAATTGGCTAGGTATGCATCGTCGAACATTAGCATGACTGCTCACGTTTTCGACCGCACGACAGACGCTCAGAAAAATCAACACCACGATTTTTTCCAAATTACCAGGTGTTATACTTCTCTTTGTCGACCTTTTATAGTCTAAATAATCGAATAAAATAATGATAAACAGGTGAAAACACCAGTGTTTCAATTCAATATCATTCTTCTACTTCACCAAAATGTCACTCGAACTCGACGTATCCGTGTCAGAGAAACCTTGTCAAGAATCGGGCTGCAAGGCGGTCGCTATTTATCAGTGCCCGCGTTGTCAATTTCGTTCCTGTTCTCTGGCTTGCTGTCAAGCACACAAACAAAGAACAAAATGCAACGGCAAACGAGATCGCACACAGTTTATGCCGATGAACAAGATGAGTGATTCTACGTTAACGAGCGATTATTTCTTTCTCGAAGATGTGATGCGACAAGTCAAAAAGCCGCGTCTATCATCCCAATCATCATCATCAATTCACACACCTCCTACTTCCGAGCCCTCGACACATCCATTGTTGCAAAAGCAGATATCACCGATCGATTTCAGCGATTGCCGCATCATTTACCACAAAAAGTGAAAAGCTTGTACAGACGGCGGCTTCACGGGGCACCCGTGTATTGACCCAGCCCTCGCGTCTCTCGAGGCATCAAGAAAATAGATCGTATGTCAACAAGGAAGGGATTATTGTTTGGAGTGTAGAAATTATCCGTTACCTGGAGGATGCCGATGATCAGAATAATGAGAAGAAGGAACGTATCCTGACTGGTCCAGTGGCAGAGACATGTCGTGTACGCGATGTTGTACCAACCTCAATACCAACTTCATTTTCTTATTATATCCGTCGATTTCCTTCCAATACGCATCAGGCTGTGAACATAGATAGCACGTGGAAGGAGGTTCTACAAGATATTACAGTCATTGAGTTTCCTACCATTTATATTGGTCCTCGGGCGAAATTTCCTCAGGCAATCAGTCACGTCGAGTCGTAGGTGTAACAACTCTGCAAAAGCCTAATTGCCATTTTAGAACGTAAATTACAATCTCTACACCCAGACTTATGCCTACAGTATCGGTACTGTATAGATATCCGTATGAACTATTGAATCCAGTGAAGGGAAAAACTGTCTCCCCGCTCGCCAGATTGTGCTTGTAGCACAGGAAAGTTCACCCAGGATGCTGGCGTATGTCCTTGTATTTGGACTGGCTGAGCCGTCACGTAGTCTATTTGACCGCCGGTCGTGTCTTCCTCTTGGCAACCGACAGCAACAATGGTTTGTCCCATGGATCGGGCCATGGCTACAGCACTTGCCACTACGGTGCAGCAGTTGATGGTGCTGAATACGACATTTGCTTCCGATTCCACTAACATGTTGAAGAGTTCTTCGACTGGGGACGTTTCGGAGCAGGTGACTCCGATAATAGGCCGAACGGAATCTTGACCCAGTTCGGTGTAGTAGGCCACACATCGCTCTCCAATGAATTCGAGTTCAGTCCGACCGTTGAAGCATAGCGGCTTGGCTTCTTTGCCGTCCAAAGCATCTTTAGTAAACTTGGCAGCCTTGATGCCAAAATCCGCATCATTCGTCACTCCCACGTAAGGTATCAACTGCTCGCCCGACATGAGCGACTCAATCACAATATTGTTGTAGCCGGCATTGAAAACACCGATGGAAGGAAGAGCGGGATCTTTCGTTATGAAGCGAATTTCATTCATCAGCTGTTGCTCACTCGTGGGGTCGGTCACCATCATTGCTACAACATCCGGGAAGCTACTGGCCAATACCGTTACATCGGTTAAAATATCCGATAAAGAACGCGAGCTCGGTGTATAGCCAGTCATGACGAAGCACACATCACTTTGCTCGCTAGTCGCCGCAATCTGCGTATAAATGGCATCCCAAAATGGCTCAAAACCGCTGTTGGTGTCTGGACTTGGAAGCGCATGCGTCACATATACTCCAACAAGACCATCGTGGTCACAGCATTGAGATGGATTCACCGTAAAGACTTCCGGAACAATATCGAGTATTGCCTTGGCCACAGCGCTTTGGCACCCATCTACAGGAGGTGGGGTGACATTGTCATCGTCTACGATATCGTCATCCTCCAGAGTGGCATCGTCGTCTTCAAGGGTGGCATCATCGTCGTTGGTTCCACCTCCTCCGCCTCCTTTTCCGTTTCCCTTTCCCCACCTTTGCCATTGCCTTTTCCTCCGCCTTTTCCGTTGCCCTTTCCTCCTCCTTTTCCTTTGCCATCGCTAGAGTTGCTACTATTGCTTTTCTTGGAAAGCTTTTCCATTTGCTTCTTACTCTGTTTTGTTCGATGTTTCTTTTTCGCGGTTTCATCCTTATTGGCTGGCGGTTTGCTAGTATCTCCAGAATCCTCGTCATTTTCGTCTTTCTTTGCTGGATTGTTGTTTTCGGGTTTCTTACTTCCTTTTGGCACAGCAGGGGCACTCGGTTTTGAGGCTTCTTTACTCGGTTCCCTGACAGGTGGCTTTACAGGTTCCTTGCCGGATGCTTTTTCCCTATCATCTGGCTCCCTTTCACGTTTATTGTCTCTTTCCTTTCCCTTATCTTGTCCTCCTCTGTCACTATCTCGAGCTCCCTTCTCGCTATCTCTTTTCCCCGCGTATCTATCGTAACTCCGCCTCAGCTCTCGTTGTCGATCAATTTCTCTGTACCCTCGTTGAGCGCCTACGTGATTTTCTACAGCCATAATGGCCACTACAAGGAACGCGAACAGCCGTCTCATGTCTGTAATGGCTTTTCTTGTGCGTAAATTGATCGTTTGTTTCAATGAAAAAAGGTTTGTTAGACGGTGACTGCAGTTTCGGAGGTCTTTTGAGTCAAACCAGCCGTCAATCGTTCTCCGATGAAATTGTGGCGAGGTACGATGGAAAAATTTGCGTTTGTCGGGAAAGTTCGAAGAACTTGTGCTATTTGTAGCTCCATCATGTCGCACCATCAAAAGGTACTGTGACTTGTTGTACCTTCGTGGCGAATGCATTTCCGTTGAGCCAAAGAGTGCGCAAAAAATCCAGTCGCAAACGAAATTGTGGCACAGATCGCCGGAACGACAAACCGGATCACCATACGACATTTGCTAGTTTTCAAAATAGCAAGAAAAACTCGGGCTGCGATCTTTGAAAGAAATAACTATGGTAAATACAAACAGAACAGATAGTAAGCCTGCAGTATGACGCCCACATTGCATTACAGCATGGTAGTCAACACATCTGCGCGCACCACCGAATTCGCAGAAGGAAAGTATGGTTCAATCATACCATAATCCTCGCGAAGGATCGCCTGCATCGGAAGATTGATTTGACTCATGACATGAAATGCTTGTAATGATAAGGATGGTCCAATCATAAAAGCAGCATTCTGGATCGATTCATCCATGCACCCGACCACTACCGCTCGCTTCTCCATTTGCCCCGCCGCTTTCACCGCCACAGCACAACACTCGCCGTGCGCATAGACTGCCGTGATCCGGTTGACTTCGTACAGTTCTGCCAGTCGCATAGTGCTCGACTTGTCGGAACACGCCAGTCCAGTGGGCGGCCAAAGCGGTGCTGCTTTTCCAAATCCATCAT
Source organism: Fistulifera pelliculosa (assembly GCA_026008555.1). Lineage (NCBI taxonomy): Eukaryota > Bacillariophyta > Bacillariophyceae > Naviculales > Stauroneidaceae > Fistulifera > Fistulifera pelliculosa. The sequence goes on along the minus strand of BROJ01000063.1, from coordinate 79,856 downwards.
AGTACGTTTTACAACGCTCTCCAACAAAGGGTAAATCCGTTCGTGCATTTAAACAAAGTGGTACGACAGTATTGTTGTCTTTTCCTTGTTTCGCCAACTGGAGCGTCGTCTCGGCCGCTCGAGTGCCATACACATCCTCTGTGGTACTACCGACGTAGGGCAGTGGAGCCTTTCCCGACACGAGCGCTTCGGCCAAGACCATTTCATAGCCACGATGAAAAACAGCCACCAGCGGGCCAAACGTCAGATTATCAATTTTCCTCATTGTTTCCATCAATGTTAAATCATTCCTGCTATCATTCGGATTTGTTGTAAAGAGAATAGGAACTTGATCATTGGTCGCCGCGGCTGTATTCACATCGACCAAAATCGTCGTGACAGATCGTGACGTATGACTCATGTCAATGCCCGTCATGATGAAACACACATTCTTGGCCGCGGCTGTTTCCATTTGCTGATAGAATTCTTCCCAATACGACTCCATGTTTCCGTCTTCGTACAATCCATGTGTCACAATGACTGCCGTGGGTCCAAAGTAAGAACAGCAACGACGTGGTGTCCAAGTCACGACATCCGGGACGCGTCGACGGATTTGATCGGCAATGAGACTGCTGCATCGTTTGGTCGGTTCTTTATTGTCCTTGTTGTCGTCTTTGCCATTGTCGCTGTTGTCTCGATCTTTGTTATCGTTATCTTCGTCACGCGATTTGTTCGGGTCTCGATCGTACGAGTACGCCTTTTGCTTCTTCAAGGTACGATGATGATGATGGTGTGACGTTCGATTTGATTTCACTTCTTGACCCTGCGTCGCTGCTACAAGAGACAGTAGTAGTAGCAGCAGCAGCAGTAAGTGTAATGACGACAGCCTTATCATCATGGTTGTTGTCATGGTGGATTCAATGAACTGGTGGGTCTTTTGGTTTTTTCTTTTCCAGGGTGCTCGTTTCATTCGTTTGTTCATTTATTTTGTGAGGCAAAAGTTCACTCCAGGTTTTTCGGTGAGACGACACGAATTTGGCGTTGCAAACGGTATCCGTTGACCGTAATACGGCTACTCTTTTATCCGTTGGTATGGTTCTTTTGGTACTGTTGGGAGTGCGCCCCGCGCTTGAGTCAACAGTGCGACACGAAAGAACGTTGGATGAACGGGGATGCAAAGAGCTGCCTTGAGCCTTGAGCCTTGAGAAACTAGAGATCACAGAACAACAACTAATGATCAAAGCGGATTGCAAAGGTACTCAATATCAATGCATCATCTATTATCTTGATTTATTCAATTACTTCTTATAATTCGTATTAAATTCATTCACCTTTTCATATGCTCCACTGTCAATTGACTAAATGCTTTGAATTTTGGATGATCCGCCGACTGCAACAGCATAAACGCCGCTGACTGCGCCGTCGAGACAAAGGCCCCGCCTGTTGCATTCGTTGCAAGGCAATCTCCCGATCGTACGGTTGTTGCGACGAAATACCGTCGGCAATGAGATGCACTTGATTGTCTGAAGAAGAAAGCAAATCCAGACACGTTTGTTGCACACAGACGTGTGCTTCAATACCGACCAAAACAAACGTCGTGCGATCCGGATAGTGTTGTTGCAAGTGTTCCAAAACGGGTGGCGTGCACATGCTGAATTGTTTCTTTTCAAAGTAAGTTGTTGTATTCTTGTTATCTACAAAACACCCGGCAATCGTCGGACCAAAGGCCTTTTGTATTGTTCCGTGACGACGACGGGAATGTCCAACAAGGCCGCGAGGCTGGTCATGTACTGCGTTGTATTGACGACAGATTCCATGTTCCAAATCAAGGATCGAAATCGTTCTTGGACATCGCAGACGAGTAGGACAGTCTTGGATGGGTTGTTCAATTTGCCAATGATATTGCGTGTTGCCATTGTGTTAGTTGTGAATGTGTTAAGGGAAAAGAAGGATATTACTGAATGAATGCAAGTCTTTTCTTTGCCTGCGCTCGTGTTGTGTCAATAAATAATGTTGTTGATGTCATCGTCGTAACTCTCAAGAGTTCGAGTGGGACCCGGAAATACCGTCGCGCTTGTCGCGCGCTTCTTCCTTCGCGCGCGACCTACTGTCCGTCGACCGACGTGTTTTTTTTGTGGGTGCGTGTTGTTTGTGTGTTTGTTGATGTTGTTTGCGCATCGTCACAATCAATCCTTTCTTACTTTGCCTTTCCCATCTTTTATTATTACTACTTGTATCACTCGGTTCAAGATTCTTCGCTTCCTCGGTAATCTCTTTCTGTCATTTCAATCCGCATTAACGGCAACAACGTTCACGCAATGGCTTCTCCAACACTCCCCACCATTCACAGCATTTCCTGTCACGATTTGCAACCACCTTCTGGACCATTGAATACAGGAATTGGCTTTCTTGATCACATGTTGGATCAAATCAACAGTCATGCACAAATGGGCATTCACTTGGTCGTGGAGGGTCCTTTGGAAAACAAGAATCGCCATGCAGCAGTGGATGCCCGGGCGTTCTTGTCCTTGATCGGAACGGCCGTCGGGGCGGCCTTGTTGCCGTTTCTTCTTGCGAATAATCACAATCAAGTAGTTTCATTCTCCTGTCCCCTCGACGAAGCACTGGTCGAATGTCAATTATCGGTCGTGTCGTCCGCCGAAGCAGCCGGCTGCGACTATCAACACTTTACACCCCTCGGCAAGTATCCTCCGAAAACAGGACGCACGCATTTGGGGCATTTAAATGTCGCTGCGTTGGACGCCTTTTGGGACGCACTCGCGCGGGCGGCTCGTCTTCAAATCGTTCTCATCAAGAAACGAGGCGACAATGCACATCACATTATTGAAAGTTCGTTCAAGGCCTTTTCGCGAGCAATGCGCAATACGATCGACGCGAGTGACTTGTATACCGTCAACAGTCCCAATGCACAAGCGTCACTGGCCTTGCAACGACAGGCGTCGTTGCAGCGGAGTACGAAAGAAACGAGCATTTCCGTCGCGTTGCATTTGAATGGTGCAGTAGTAGTAGTAGTAGTAGTAGTAGTCATATAGTATCCACGGGCATTTCCGCACTGGACCGCTTTTGGACGCAAGTTGCACACGCCGCTCAAGTATCACTCCACATTAGTGCACACGGCGACCTGTGGATTGACGAACACCACACAGCCGAAGACGTCGCCATTGCCGTCGGCCAGTGTTTCGACCAAGCGTTGGGCACCAAAGCCGGATTGAATCGCATGTGGAGTTGTGTGGTGGGAGACATTCAAGTGATTGTGGACTTGTCGAATCGACCGTGTTTTATTCATAATCTCGAGTGGGGAATGACGCCGAGTTTGTGGACAGCGACAATAATCAACTATCCTGCGAAATGATGGAACACGTTCTGGAGAGTTGGGTCGTGAATGCGCGATGGACGGTGCACATTGTGCAGGCGAACAGTCATGCAGGAGTGAATATGGACGACTTGGCGTGTGCCTTGGGAACGGCGGTGCGGTATTGCAGCAGTGTCGATGTGCGACGGGCGGGAGCGACCGCGTCGAGCAAAGGACCTTGTCGGTGTAAGGTGGAAGAAATAATAGTAAGACAGAGAGAATAACTCAATGATATGCTATGCTATGCAATGCAACTGTGTAGTAAAAGCATTTATTGAGTTGAGCTAGAGTTAATTGTAATCATGGAAGGACTGACTCCTAAGTTAGCAAGGGCTTGTCCGTCCGTCCGTCGTTCATCAACATTCTCGTTGTCAGTACCGGTACGACGCAGTGTCCACGAAAGTGCAGGTGGTGTCAAAAAACAGTTGGCTCGAGCTCGATAGAGAGATAGTCACTATGATGAGATTCCTCACAAGTTCTCGTAATAATCCGAACGAAGATAGATGATTCATTCATTCAGCGTCATAAAGTAGAAAGAATAGCATAACAGAAGAAGAGACCTAGTGTTATCAGAGAGAATGACGAGAATACTCATCACAATTCGCGTGCTATTTGTTTTTCTTTTCGCAACCATCACACAAGCCAACCACCACAATGCGATTCGTTTGTCGCGCCGACCGTTTCGACTCTTGCGACGGCGCATCCTAGCGTCGCGGCGGCGTCTGTCTTTGGCAAAACAGCCATCGCCTGGCTCCGTCCCATGCTTTCGTTTCGTCGTCCTACTCAACAATCGCTATTACGCTTGAAAATTCCCCTGCAAGCCAAATTCAATCACCCAACCGTTGGTTTGACGCATCCGTATTTTCAGTCCGATTGGAGTTGTAGTACTACCGGTAGTTCGACTGCGAGTGTGATGGAGAAAACGACACATGTAGCGTCAATTCACAAGATTGATGACTCGAACGACGACACTGCATCATCGAAAGATGAATGGTGGCCCTCTCTTGGCCTCCCCACTGGATTGGAGAATTCTCAAATATCGACAAACCGTCGGACACGGATGGGATGCATACGTCAAGGTGCGAGACGCTGCGTTGCAATGGGAATTTGCCACGCCGAATCAGGGCATTTGCTCGTTACTACCTTCCCAATCCGAACGCGCCGAGATATATACGCCACTGCCCGCCCAGTCGGTCCACCAAATCAGTCATGGACCGGGGCGCCGATTGATGACCTTTTCGCGGGCGCCTCTTTTGCGCTTTCTTTTACCATCAACCCCGTCCAAGTCGTGTACGACGTCGTCGATCAAATGGAATATCCCGTCCTTTATTCGTCGACCGCGTACGCCACCAGCGAACAGCACTTGCTGCAAGGAGAAGAACGCGTCACTGTCGCGTTTCGGGAACGCACAGGTCAAGTGCAAGTCGAATTGGTGTCGTGTTCGCGACCAAACGGGTGGAAGGGGAAGTTGGTGTGGCCATTGTTGCGAAAAACACAGCAGGAATTTTTTCAACAACAGATGGAGGCGTTGCGCAAGAGTGCGGAAGAGTGAGTCTGAGTTGTTGTAGTTGTTGTGAAGTAAATGAGAAAAAAGAAGAATGCGGGCTTTGAGAATTGGAAATCGAAAATGATAGAACCGGACAGGCACATCAAGCCTAGATGGTGAAAGAAAATGACACAGCAACCATGAAGCAGCACGAGCTAGAGTCAAGCAAATACAGACAAACAAAATAGAGAGCTTGCCACGTGTTGAAGTAGCATCATCCGCTCAACAATATTGGGAGCGCCAAGTAATTAACAACGGTTTCCCTTTAGTGTTTGGTTTTATTATTGACAAAGCAAGACTACGATTTAAGCAGCGACCGTTTTCTGACAATTTTCCAAAATTGCCCTGTCATTGCGTCGAGTGCATGTTTGTCGCCATGCAACTCGTGTGTTCAAGAGCCTTTAAGAGCTGCTTGTCATTTCAGTTGTAGTGTTATGCAACATGGTAGAATTGCAGGGCGTCTTTGCAGATGATGCGTGATTGTGATGCGTTGTTGTATCTTGGCTTTCGTCTGCTGTAGGATCGTTGGGAATGTCTGTAACTTCTGGTTGGGTAGCATTCAGACCGAGCACCTCTTCTATTATGGGATCCGTTCGGCTTGCATCGGTTTGATTGCTGCTTGTAGAAGTGATATCAATCACATTATCACTCTTTGCTGATATTGAAACCTTCTCGGCATGTTTGGAATCTTCCTGAGAGTCAATGTGATTCGTCACGTCGCTCAACTCGATGGCGGAGCCAGTGTTGTTGGTGATGCCGTTCGTCTCCAACTTGTGGCTTTCCGACATGATTCGCTGATCGAGAAGAATATCAGGCTCTTCTGCGTTTGTTGTCGAGTTGGTTTCATCTGTAGATGCAGTATTCGCTGTCGTTGAGTTCAAGTCGTCGTCGCGCAGCGTTGTCGTTTGATTCAATTCGGACGGGTCACCAAGAACAGAGTCGGATTTTTTGTCCGTATCGAGTTGAGATTCCGTCTCGCTCGTATTCGTTTGTCGTGTTGCTTGCAAACGCATCTTCTTTTGACTCAACTTCCGCCGTTGCTGTTGTTCGATTATTTTCATCACTTTCCATTTCCCTCGTTTCGTTCCTTGATACTGACTCGTCCTCTCGTATGGTATGATTCGTTCTATCTGTATCGTTGCTGCTCAACACAACCTCCGCCGTCGCATTGCTTCCATTTTCCTCCTTGTCAATACTTAACTCTATTATTGCGCGGTTCGTTTCACGTGTTGTCAATGAGGTACCCGTACTACTACTATTCCTTCCTCTACATCTGGCGGCAACAGCGTCGGAGGAAGATGCCGATCCATGCTTGTCTTGGGCGGAAGAGTGGGACTGTTTATTATTGTGGGTGAAGGATGAGTGGGATCTTTCGTCTGCTTTGTAGGCAAAACAGTTGGAGTATGTTGTTGTTGGGTGGGCGCAGGCGTTGGAGGATGTGTCGATGCATGCGCTGGTCCTAGAGTGGGAGCAGCAGTTGGTGATGGTTGTTTCCGTAAACTACTTTTTCAAATTGTTGTCGCGTCGTTTCCGACCGAAGAACGGGTGCAAATCGATTCTCTTCGTCTTCTGATGGTTGCTGCAAATAATGACTGGGTTGCTGTTGCAAAAGAGGCGCTGACGGCGGTTGCAAGACCGCCCCATGATCCAATAGAGGAAACCAAACGTACTGAACAGCAGTAGTATCACAGCAACACCACTTCCATTCCGTCGTCCTCCTCTGACCGAACGATAGGTCAAGGCGGCCGTCCTGCGACGCTGTGAGCTGTGAGTGAAGGGTTAAAGGGCGTCTATTATGTTGTTGTTGTGACATGTGTGTTGAGCTTTGTGGATTGTCTGTGTAAAGATTGTAGAATGATGCATGCAATGAACAACGGCTTTTACTTCATTATTGTTCTCGCATCTGTTTCCTTTGGTTGGAGTTGTTGTTTTTCTCACAACCGCCTGCGTCATTGGCAAACGCGACTGACTTCCGACTCGTGAATGAATATAATCAGTTATGGTACGACATTATCTTGTTTCGTCGACCGACCAATCGCAACAAACGAATGAAGGAGCAGCCATTATTTTGCAACGAGCAACATTCGTCCTCATCATTAATTGCAATCAAATACGGTAGTTCCTTCCTTCACAATAATACCTTACTATTACTATCATCTTTACAAAAATGGCATCCACAGCAGAAACCACAATAAACAAATCCCGAAAACGCAAAACAACCCGCAGCGGCTTGAAGCGATTGATGGAACTCGATCATGTCACGGTTCAGGAAACCTTTCAATTTGGCAACAAGAACGACAACAGCATGGGCCACGGGGCCTACGTGACAGCCGCCGTTGTGCACAGCAAGCGGTATTATGGAGCCATTATGGATCAAGGCATTTTGCAAGTCGCGTCGCAACAACAAGTGCAAGAAGAGCAGGAAAGTTTGGCCTTGAACGAGCGCATGAAGCGGGCTTTGCAATTGCAACAGAATAGTACTAGTACTAGTACTAGTATAATCAACAACAACCAGCAGAATGACTACGACTTGGACGCACTGCCACGGCCCATTCAGAAATTTCGATACAAGGATGGTTTGCGGTATTTAATGGCAACGTATACGAATGCGGCCGCTTTGGATGTGTCCAGAGACGAAATTGTGGAAGCGTGTGAAAATGGCGGTGGTTTGGTGGGGCAATTTTATTATCATTATGAAGTGGTACGTTGTAGTGTTATGGGTGTGTTTTGGTGTTACGATTCGTTTCATTCCTACTGACACGTAACTTTATTATGGCAGACACCACCAACAACATTGAAAGCATCGAATGGGACCCCAGATTCGCTCTATCATCCTTCCGTAGCCTTTCATTCGTTCTTGCAAACGGCGTCCTTGCCGCCCTGGTTTCCTTTGGCGTCTCAGAAATCTTTCAGTCATGCGCAGAATGCAGTGACGACTGTAAATGCTACTACCAGTAGTAGTGTACCGACGGCAACTTCAACACTTTCTTATGATGCCTTTTGATCCCCATGCAACCCCGCACCACGCCGCAATACAAAACTGTTATAATCGGAGGTGGATTGTCCGGATTGTCCAGTGCCAAGCGATTGTTGACGCTCGCCAAAGAACGAGGTATTTCCATTCAAGTCATCGTGCTGGAAGCTCGGGATCGCTGGGGCGGACGGGTACACACGAACAAGAGTGCATCCATTCCATTGGATTTGGGGGCCGCGTGGATTCATGGCGTCGATCAAAATCCATTGACGCACTTGGCGTCGGCGTACAATATTGAATTGTGTCGGCCTGTGTCGGAGACGGTTCAAATGTTGCAGCAAGACGGCAGACCCGTCGACGTTGCATTGGATCAACACGTGAATCGATTGTTTGATCAATTGTTGGATGTGGCGGCGGAAGATTGTTGGGGCAGTCCGGAAGAAGAATCGCAAATGGCACCGACTCCGTGGCATCCGACGGCTGTGCGGTGGTATGCGCAGACATTGCTGGATTCCAGCAGCAAGCAACAACAATTGGATATTCCGTTGATTCCCGTTCCACCGCATCGAGAATCGAGTGACATTTCGTTGGATTGGAGTATTGGACGAGCCTTGGTGCACAAGAAACTGCGGGCCTTTGAAAAATTATCACCCGAAGGACGATCCTTGTTGTTGTGGCATGTCAAGAATTTGGAGTATGCGCTTGGTGCCAATGTCAGTGATTTGTCGATGCAGTATTGGGATATTGATGATCGAAATGCATTTGAAGGAGATCATGTGCTCATGCAACGTGGATTTGGGTCATTGATTGACGCTTTGCTGCAGGATTTGCAAACGTTTGGTCCAACTCAATTCGAGGGGCGTTTGTCTTGTCCCGTTCAAAAGATTGAATACGGCCGAAAAACAACAACGGCCCCCATTACGACAGTTGCGACTTCCTTGCAACAGACGGAACAGCCATTGGTTGCCTTGTCGGATACATGTTGTGTAACTTTGGAGAATGGAGAGTCGATCGATTGCGACTTTGTGGTTTCGGCCATTCCGCTGGGTGTCTTGAAACAAGCGGTGAAAGCACAAACGTCGAAAGAACCCGCAAATGGAAAAATAAAGACAATACAGTTTTGTTTGACCCACCACTGCCCTTTGCGAAAGAAGACGCCATCTCCAATATGGGCTTTGGTCTGTTGAATAAGCTGTATTTGCACTTCGATCGGGCATTTTGGCGGACTCCGACTTCTAAAGATATTGTCATGTTTGGGAATACCTCTTCGATCCATCCGCAGCATTATATGTTCACGGACGTTGGGCACATTTTATCGCAGTCGAGCAACAAAGAAGAAGCACCGGCTGTGCTAGTATCCCTCATATCTGGACGAGATGCTGCGCAATCAGAATTACTCTCTGAAGCTCAAGTTGTGGAACATGCCATGGAAGTGCTGCGCACGATTTTGCGTCACACGACATTCCAGAGCCCACTCATTTTCAATTGACTCATTGGGGCTCCGATCCCTATTCACGAGGTAGTTACACATTCTTGCCACCCGGCACCACGGATCAAGATTTTACGGTTTTGCAGTCGCCCTGAATCGGAATGGTGATTCTGTCACTCTTTCCAGCGTAGGAGAAACGATGCGTTTATTCTTTTGTGGTGAGCACACAACTCCATTGCATCCAAGTCTGGCACACGGAGCCTGGTTGTCGGGTGTCCGAGCTGCCGAACAAGTCGTACAATCCATGACAATGGAATTTGGAAATAGTGGTAGTTTGGCGAATACAGACCGCTGGATCCCTCTGTCGCTGTATCGATACGACAACCCAAAGACCGATTTGCGTTGCCATCTTTGTCATCATCGTGGAACGACTCTTCGTGAAGGTACTTTGCTAGCATTCGCTCGAGGGACGCGACAGGTGGTTGTCCACAATGCTTGTGCGGAATGGAGTCCGGAAGTGGAAGTGATGGAAGAGCAGTGGAAGAATGTCGTCCCCTGTGTCAATCGCGCACAGCGGTTCTTGTGTTCCTTGTGCGAGCGGACCGGGGCAAGTATTGGGTGCTCGCATGCAACGTGCAACGCTAGCTTTCACTTCAGATGCGCAGAAGATTCAGGCTGGCGCTTCGAAGCGCAGGGCAAAGAATTCTTTGCGGAAAGCATCGTAATGGCAGTGAATGCGTCCGAATATCCCTTCCGTACTACAATCAACAGAATCCATCATTCCAACACGAGCTGATTTGCTGCTTGTGTAATAAGAGCCGCGGCGCAATGCTGGCGTTTCAACTCAGTACACCGCCACGAGCTCCACAGCAGTACGCTGTGGCTCACACGACATGCGTGCAGCATAGTAATTTGGTGGATTTGGAACTTGACAAAGGCAGCCGATTGGAATTTGATTATCGTAAGCTTGGCTCCTTGCTCGAATGTGCAAAGACATGCAGTTCTTGCAAGAATGACGGCGCGACGATCCGATGCCGTCATTGTCATCAATGCTATCACTATGAGTGCGCTGTTTCTACAAATTGGAATTTTCATCGGAAGCGTTCATTCTGCTGCCCAGATCATCGCGCAAATAACACGGTCTCCCATTCCTCCGGCCCTCAACGACAGAAACACCTGCGGCGTTCTTTCAGCATGCACTCTTTTCCATGAGCGATACTTCACACCCGCAAGAAGACATCCCAGGCAATCTTGACATTGCGAATACAAGAATTGAAGATATACACGATGACATGGAGGATGAGGAAACGCAGAGCTCTTGGTCGAGTGACGACGATAGCGAACTTGATCAGAGCCTAGACCAGGAAGTTGTTCAGGCCGGAGAAGCATCCGATGGGGTCACCGCCGATGTTCCAGACGTCATCGTAGCTGAAGATAAGGTGGAATGCAATGATATCTTGACAGTTCCTGACGAGGAAGGTGAAAGTCATTTGTGCCGATTGCACCGCAGATCGGTTGGCGATCTATGGAACGTTGATTTCTTAGTTACACGCCGCACGGGACATTCGTCGTTACTACAAATTGCTGCCGCTCGCACTGATCCTTTTGATAACCTAAAAGATGGCGACACTGTCTTGGCCATTAATGGAGTTCGCATTGGCGATGCTGGGTTTGATACGCTCGACCACATTCTAGCGCGTCTTGGACAAGAAGTTGATACGTTGATGGAAGTGCAGCGTAAGCTCTGGTAACGAAAATGTGGAGCAATCAAGGTGCATGCGGTTCATTGGCGATCAGGCAGGAAAGCATTCGAGACTTCCAGATGCTTTCGCTCTAGCTTCGACAGGCAAAGCTCACAACCGATCGGTACTGGTTTTGTTACTGATAAAACTATCCAAGAAGCCAAGAAGCGTTCTTTCGGTATTCTTTGCAGTTCGATGTGCCCATGAATCTTGAGAGTTTCCGGCCTGTTCGTGAGCCGAATGCGAAACGACAGTGTATAGAACATAGAGTACTGTCGAAAGAGAACACATCGGAGAGACGTTTTCAATCCGAACCCTCCGATGGCAACACAAATTTTACCATTGATCAACACAAGCCAATTGACTCATAAAATCAATCGTTCTTTTTTTTTAAAAAAGAGAAGAAAACAAAAAAGCAAACAAGAACCATGTTCAAACCCAAGACTGTGATCTCGCACAAAGTGCGGCTCACCTATTCGGAATCGAGTCGCAAAACTTCCACGTTACGAAGCAACTTTGGATCGTTCCCCACTCTCCGATCTCACGAAGACCTTGAGCAGTTGTTGAGCGAAAAAACGGAGCAACTTTCGCAATTGACAAGGTTGGATGATCCGGAAGCCCTCCCAGGCGACTGCAATGTCAAAGACTATGTCCTTGAGAATGTGACACCCTACGACGGCGATGCGTCCTTCCTGGCACCCGCTACCGAGCGAACCAAGAAAACGTGGGCAAGATGCGAAGAACTCATGGAAATGGAACGTCAACGTGGTATTTTGGACGTTGATACAAAGACAGCATCGACGATTACGAGTCACGGGCCGGGATACGTACTCAGCAAGGAAGAAGATGTCATTTATGGTTTGCAGACCGACGAGCCTTTGAAACGCGCCTGCAAACCCTTGGGTGGTTTCAATGTCGTCAAAGGAGCTCTGGAAAGTTACGGATACAAGGCGGATCCGAACATGGCCAAGACTTACACCACGCAGGTTCAGACGCACAACGACCTGGTCTTTAGCATGTACACCAAGGAAATGCGTGCTGCACGCCACAGTCACTTGTTGACCGGTTTGCCCGATGCGTACGGACGTGGTCGTATTATAGGTGATTACCGCCGTCTTGCACTGTATGGAACTGATGAATTGATTCGTCGAAAGAAGCTTGACTATGATGCGCTGAAAGGTGCTGCAGCGGAAATGATGCAACTCCGATCCGAAATCACGCAACAAGTCAAAGGCCTCAAAGAGCTTGCCATCATGTCGGATACGTACGGTGTCGATGTCAGAAAACCGGCGACAACGTTTAAAGAAGCCGTTCAATTCATGTGGTTAGGCCATACAGCTGCATTGAAGCAACAAGACGGAGCTGCCATGTCAGTGGGGCGTTGGGATTCATTCCTCGACATTTATGCTGAAAAGGATCTTGCGGAAGGCATTGTAACGGAACAGGAGTTGCAAGAGATCATTGACGACTTGGTTATCAAGATGCGACTCGTTCGTCACTTGCGTCCTCCTGCGTACAATGAATTGTTCTCTGGTGATCCTACTTGGCTGACGATTGCTTTGGGCGGTTGCAAAGAAGACGGCACAAGTCTTGTCACCAAGACTTCGTATCGTTTCTTGCACACCCTTACTAACTTGGGCCCTGCTCCTGAACCGAACTTGACAGTATTGTGGTCTCAGAACTTGCCCAACAATTTCAAAGAATACTGTGCTCAGCAATCCATTGACACTTCCTCCATTCAATATGAGAACGACGACATGATGCGACTAGTTTTCGGTTGCGATTACGGCATTGCATGCTGCGTCTCGGGTATGCGACTCGGAGTGGACATGCAATTTTTCGGTGCAAGAACCAACATGGTGAAGCTTTTGCTCATGTGCTTGAACGGTGGTAAAGATGAAATGCACGGGGAAAAATTGTGCCCCGATCTCGAAGCAGAATGCGCCAAACTGGGAATCGGAAAAGGCGATGAAGATCGGCCCATCAGTTATGAACAAATTGAGCGACTTTACTTTGACGTTGCCATGCCTTGGATGGCCAAGTTGTACGCTGAGACGATGAATACAATTCACTATTCGCATGACCGCGCTTGTTACGAGAATCTGCAATTGGCGCTGCACAACTCAATGTGAACCGCTTAATGGCGTTTGGATGCGCTGGGCTTTCAGTTGTTGCTGATTCGCTAGCTGCGATCAAGTACGACGATATATACCCGATTCGTAACGAAAACGGTCTTACTGTCGGTTTCCGCCGTGCGCATCCCAATCGAGAGATTCCACAGTTCGGTAACGATGACGACCGCGTGGACTCGCTGGCTGTCCGTGTCTGTTCTCGATTTTACGATGAATTGAACAAGCAACCCTTGTACCGCAATGCAAAGGCAACGCTTTCTATTCTGACGATTACAGCCAATTTGGTTTATGGCAACGCAACCGGCGCGACACCCGACGGACGTGTGACCGGCGAGTCGTTTGCACCTGGCTGCAACCCCATGCATGGCCGTGACAAGAATGGAGCGTTGGCATCTCTCAGTTCCGTGGCCAAGATTCCTTATTCCAAGTGCATGGATGGTGTCTCGAACACCTTCTGTTTACTACCAAATGCGTTGGGCCAACTAAAGAACCGCAAATCCAACCTGGCTACCCTTTTGGATGGGTATTTTGCGCACAACGGTCACCACATCAACATCAACGTCTTGAGCAGAGAAATATTGCAAGACGCTCATCTTCACCCCGAGAAGTATCCTAATCTGACGATTCGTGTTAGTGGATACGCTGTTCGTTTCTGTCGTCTAACTCCTGAGCAGCGCGAGGAAGTCATGGCGCGTACGATGCATTCTTCCAGTGTCGTCACCATGGCGCACAGCGGCTGGGAGCCTGAAGTTTACGAATGCGATGATACGGAAGAGAAGAAGCACGAAGAGGTACACCCAGAAGAAATGGAAGGTGTCATCGAGGGCAATGCTGTCTTGGGCAGCGTCTATTCCTTCGAAACGTTTTCGACAACGGATGGGCCCGGAATTCGAACAAACGTCTTTTGCAGGGTTGCCCGAAGAAATGTACCTTTGCTGCAACCCCGAGACACAAGCTTTAGCCAATCCCAAGGAGCACCCCGAATTGCCATGTCTTCGGCCGAAGTCGCTTCCCTCGTCGGCAAGTATGCAGAGTGGCTCAAACCCCGTGGAGGCGGACTCACCGTTTCGGGAGGCGAAGCCTTGGTACAACCGGACTTTGTCAGCGACTTATTCCAGAAGATTCACAACGAAGGCTTGACCACATGTCTGGATACAGCCTGCTTTGGCAACACGGCACGTTGGGAAAAGGTTCTACCCCACACGGATCATGTCTTGTTGTGTATGAAAGGTATGGACAACAATGTCGCTGCCAGTGTCGCTCGTGTGTCTCCTGCTGAAATGCAGAAGTCGAAAGAGTTTGCTCGCTACATTCGAGACCATTATCCCAACATTCGCATTACTCTACGTTGGGTATTGTTGAAGGACATTACAGACACGGACAGTGAATTGGACGCTCTCGCAGCATTTGCTCAAGAACTGGGACCCGTGTTCCATACCGTCGAGTTGATTCCCTATCACGAGCTGGGACGTGAAAAGTATGATGCGTTGAAGTGGGACTATCCTCTCCAGGACATGTCTTCCTACAAGAAAGAAGACGCGCAGCGTGTGCAAGAGCGATTGGTGAATGCACAAGTGGCAACCATTCTAAGCAACGTCGCTTAAAATCGGGTAGTATTGTTGAATCTGTATTTATTGTCCAATGAAAGAATGAAAACGATATATAAAAAAAGAATGATGAACCTGTGCTGTATACTTATTTCCTCATGTTTTAATAAAATAAATGAATCGATTACATTCTTCTCTAGGCATTCAAAAGGCAGCATCTTCATTCAAATCCCCTCCATCGGCATGGCATCTTCCATATCCTTGTGCATGGATGCATCCCGAAAGAGTGCGTGCAACAAGACCAAGAACCCCGACGAAAATAATGTCCACCAAAACACATTCTGAAAGACCCACATTAAGTAAAAGACGGAAACAATTCCCAAACCCACGGCGGCTGTTTTCTGAGGAATTTGAACGGCTGGTGGAGAAAGAAGATCAAGCGTTGAAGAGTGTGTTGTGTGTGTGTGTGAGATGGAGGGCACCACGTATGAAGACAGCACAAATAATAATTCAGCAAGTTACGTACATCCCAGTGCCAGAGTCCCATTCGACGAGGCCCGAATGAACCACATGCAACCAGCCGCCCAAATCCCCACCAAAATCAATGTCGTCGGACTCGTAATGACCGTCAAACAAAACAACAAGATCGTCATAAGGAAATAGTTCAAATAAAAGAAGGTGACATTGTGACGCAATCGTTCCACCAGCAAGGCAACATTCTTTTCGACGTAGAAACTTCGCTCTTCTCCAATACCGAAAAGATGGCCGGACTGCGCAATTGATCGCGTCGAAACATGGTTCCTACGTATTGTTTGGTGCTGTCCGGGATGGAAGCAGAGACGCGCCCCATGGCTTCATTGGCTCCGCTCGAATCCCATTTTTCCTTTCTGCAGTAGAAGTGATTGGTAAAGGGAAGAAAAGAAGAAATAATAATAATAATAAATGAAAAAAAAGAAAGTGAGTTTCTCTCATTCATTTAGAATAAAAGAATAACAAAGCTCGCTGACTTTTTTTTTTTTGCTTCAAATGCACTCACGCAGAAGTCATCAAACCCATGAAGGAGCCGACGGAGCTCGCTCCTCCGCCTGCCGAATCAGCATTCATATGTGACATGATTTGAGATTGTTTTATTATTAGTATTGTTCAATTTATTAAATGAATAGAGGAGAAGAAGAAGTTCAGCGATGCAAACGTCCCCGTGATGATGAGAAAAAAAAGACGACCGTTGCTTTTCGGCAAGTCGTGAGCGCTGCAACTGCGCGGCAACACGAGTCATAATTTTTTGGGCGACGAGCAAAAGACTGTTTTGCGTTCGCCGTGTCAATCACAGGATTTGTTCACGGAATTGACATCACAGGAACGCCTGGCGTTTTACCTCTGTACTCTAACACGGATACTGGTAGTCGGACCTTTTGCAATTGCATCTCCGACTTCCGTACAGTTTCCACGACGCGCCGGCCTCACTTTCGAAATCAGCGACCAATCGCGGAGTGTCGCTGCGAAGCCGTTACGTCGTTAAAGTAAATCCTGCTTCTCGCGGGAAAGAAAGAACGGAATGAATCTCCGAAGGATTGAGATGAAAGAATGGCAATGCACGGAAGGAAGCTTTTTGAAAGAATTACCATGATGAGTGAAAAGGATAAAACATGAATCTTATCGTGTAGCTGAATTGGTCTATATTTCTATTTTAGAATGTTATGATAGTGGGGATGGTTTTCACTGAAGAGGAGAACGAGACCGCTCCCGTCGGTACTATTTGCTTCAAGTCAAAAATGATTGGTTCATCCCTGCTCGATTTTCTCTCAATAACCATTGCTGGATGCGTCCACGAAAAGCCCCACTCCGAGTCGGTAGAGGACGGTGATGGATCATACGCAATGGAATCACCTAATATCGTGAGCAGTTGATTATTGTTTGAGTTGTACCTTGGTTCGCGATCTTCTCCTGATGAAGAGGACGATGATGATGAACAGGAAGAAGTTGTGGTGGACGAGGCATTGGATAGAGATGAATTTAGCCGTCGACTAAAGACCCTCAGCTTTTCTCGTCGTTTGCTGTGATTCAGCAGTATACTTCGGTTGTATATAGAAGGCATGGTTGTGTTGATGATTTGAAAAGTAATTATATCGTTGATCTTTGTATCAAAGTATAATAAAGCAGTCAATGCAGGAAATGTCGGCCGAGATCTATGCGCAAGCTTGTGAGAAAGAATGGGAAAGCGAAAGACTTTTGTTGTGATGGGCGGACCACCACGTCGTTGCACCACGGTCTTGCGCCGTGCCGGCTTCAAGATGCATTTTCTTCGATCGAGCGTCGGAGTCGTGGAATTTCACGTCCACAGAATAAGCCACAGTGATTCAATTGCCATTCAAAAGAGTACGCCAATGGCTTCCTTCCTCTATTTGAATTTTGATCGCGTCATGTCGCACTCGACAGACGTGGCCCAAAAATATCCAAGTCTCTTTCACCCATAGTAACGGAAGCTCCGCCACGTCACATTTCGATCACGAGAATGCACTAAGGTTACTCGGTACTGGAAGCTGGCTTTCTGTATAGACACGTGGTGTAGTGTGGCGTGGTGCTTGTCCCCATTCGTCATCGTCGGTTGGACGTTGGAACTTGAGTCGCGTTTCGATTGTCGGCTTCGAGGTTCGAGGATCGGGCTATTGGTTTTGAAGTTTCAAGCTGCACCTTCAACTTGTTTTTTTGGAGAGTGAACTACGCTTTCCGTGGCAGAGTACCGCTGTGCAGACATGATGTACTCTTTTGGACAGCATTCGGTCCCGTTCGCGTTCCACTCGGTGTCCGTTGGCGACAAAGCAGGAAATCTCTGTGCCAAAAGGACAGCTGCCGAAAACTGCCAATCGCCAAGTCAGCATTTTCTTTTCATCGAAAGTTGTCGATGGTAAGAATTCGTTTATTTGTGCATTGCGCTATTGACCATTGAAATTAAACAATAACAATCATATGGCTCTTCCCATATCTATTCTAAACCTGATTGCGCGGACGGAAAGCGTTTCTATTGTCACCGACAATGCTCTTGCCCCAGCCGAGCCGGTTTCCTTTCCATTCAACAACAAAGTTCTGCGAGGAGGTTCGGCCACAGCACCAAGCTGTCGGTGGAGCAGCTCCTCATCACCGCCACCGTCAACCTGTAGGTGGAAGAGTTCGAGCGGGAAATCTACCAATTCAAAAGCTCTCAGACGAAATTCTCCAACAGCAACACACAAGGCGAAGAGAACGTGTGCATTGTCGCTTCCTCGGAAACCGGAGCGCACTCCGGTAAGCCCAGAGGAGAAGCTATCTCCAGGAACAACCATTTCACTCAATAGTCTGTGCAAAGCGAATATACAGCAGAACGGAAAGTCTCCCTTGTCATCACCACAGCGATGGAGAAACGATTCCAGGAATTCCGTCAATATACTATCGGAAGCCTTGGCTACAGCTCTTAGCTTGTGATTCCATTTGCAATGCTATCACAACACTTTATTTCATAACGACGTGTGCCATTTCTTAATGCCGGCACCTTATAATTCACGCAGCTCAAGCTTTCATGCTACTTACATAATTTAAAATACTATAAGACCTTTCGATCTAGTCTACTTGAATCGTCTGCGGACAAACTATAGCTCGTTTTACAATAACATTTAAATGTTCTTTTCTAGTTGACTGATTAGTCTTGCTTGTTATATTCTACAAAGAGAGCTTCATTTGGGAACTAGAAAGGGTGTCAGTTGAAGTTATTTTTCCTCATCCCTGGTTCCGTGTCGTTGTGGCTTTCTATGGTGTTTGAGAGACAGTCCAGCACTTCCTGTCCCACACTGCTTTCTTCTGTTCATGTCAACCAAGGGGAGTCGTCTTCAATACCGGTAAGCCTTTCACGATCTGCACCGCGGTGATGCTGTTGTGCGTTGTGCGGTTTGGAAGAAGAAAAAATGCGGACACACAAAACAACGCTTGCCATCTTCGAGACTTCACCTTTGCATTCTTTATCTTTCGAACTAATATCTATCTAGTGTCGTTTGTATAAAAAAATAAGAACAATAAACAGAAGCAAAGAATGGAGAACGAGAATCCTGTGCCCCGCACAACGAGCGTGAGCAATCCCTATTCGTCCAAAAGGAAACGACGTCCTTGCCGCTGGATTTACCAAAGACGCCCCGCGACCTCTTTCTTTCTCATCTTCCATCTTCTGTGACTCAATTAGATAAAGAAACGCAATGCGAGAAGCCTGAACGAGGATTCCCGTCGAATGAAAGCACCAATGCCGACAATGACGTGCCGTGGGCGCAGCGTTTGCTCAGCAGCCAAGTGCCCATGTTCGCCGAAATACGAACCGTTTCCGAATATCAAAATCTGCAACCAATACAGGGACAATGTTATCGATTAACAGGAAAATTAGTGCACAAGACAGTTCATAGTCCCACTTGCATCTCGCTGGCTCTGGAAGATCCTCTGCAGTCTCCGTCACTAAGATCACGCAAACGCAGAGTCAGTTTTCCCGTGTCCACCGGACCAAAGAGCATTACGTGCCGAACACCCGGGACGGTCGATTCCACGCCCAAATATTTAGGCGGAAAAGCACCCGCTTCAGTGATTCGACGAAAGTCATCATTGCTTCGAAAGACTCCTCCCCTGCAAACAACGCCAGCGCCCCGCCATCTCCAATCGACATGCTGATCGATGCCTTGAAAGCACGCGTGTGGGTCGTTGTTCGACACATTCCTTGAATGACATAGCAGTGGGTGATTTGGTCATGGTGTTGGGCAGTACGCAAATCGTTGATCGTAATATGGAGAATGCCTTTACCACAGACGAGGATGCAGAGTTGCTGAGAGAAGTCCAGACACGCTGCTCGGATCGAGAGTGTTTTCTCCATGCGCGGATAGTTCGAAGTGCTGTAGGCACCGACATGAAACTGTATCAACAAGCACTCATGGCTCGTCGTGCATTCTTGTCGCAAAGCGAGTCTGCCCCATTGAATGCTTGATAGAAACCTTTAACTTACTTGCATATCAAGGCTGGTGCTAGTCTTCGTTTGAACCTATTGAGGGTATCAGTGATGTCACTGAGGCATTGTTCATCACTCTAGACGTTTGTTCGTCTACCACGACTTGGACAAGCTTTCCCACGTTCTACAATTCATGACAGAGTCGTTCTAAAGTCCGCCCCTTTTGCGAAATGTGTGAGGTAATGCAGACCCAGTCGACTTTCGGCGCACGGTCACAAAGTGCGTAAGCTCGTTGAGCTGGAGCCATCCCAAGCAAATTTCTGAATGGTTGTCGGTTTCTCGATTGAGATTTATTTGTTGTGCAAATGCCTCGCATTCGTTCGTTCGGCTTTTCGGTTCCTAGCAAACTCATAATTACCAACAAAATAATAAGCCATTTTCACAATGACTTCAAACATGCTAGAGAAAGGCGAGAGGAGCTAAAAGCGTGCGGCGTGCGTTGGGTGTTGGGTGAGCGCTTTTACGATTGTAGCGGCTGCCTCGTACTGGACGGCTGTTCCTAAATCCTAATCAAACGTCCACACTTGTTTCTACTTGATGTTTGATCATTCACCTTGTCATTGTAGTGAGCAGGCTTCTAGCTTTCTGACTTTTAACGTGTTTAGTCTTAAGTCTTAACGCAAGTCTTAACTCTGCTTTCTGCCTACTTTGTACTTATTGAGAATATCCACAACGCAAACATGATAAAGTGCAAAGTGCGCATGTCCCTGTTTTTATTTTTTCCAGTTGTGTCTTTCCCAGTTCACCACGCACCAAGATTGGACGAGAAAGACGAAAACGAATGAAACGGCGAAACATCATTGTCGCACGTGTTTCCAGATTTATCGGTGCCCATCAAAATCTCTCGCATGAATCTTCTTATCATCATCATCATCTATTTTTTCCGTCACCATGTCTCTGCCGTTCTTAAACCTTGCCGTCAACGCAAATGATATAGCAATTGTTTCCGACAATGCGCGTGCACCCGAAAATCCCTATTCTTCCGTACCGTCCAGTCCACCGCTGGTGCGTGCAGCCACCTGGCCCCGTGAAACGTTCCGTCGCCGTGCCATTTCACCTCCACCGTGTCGGTTGCTTCAAGAAGAAGAAGAAACGAAGGATGCCTCGGAGGAGCAAGGCACTGCGTCCAGTTGCGACAATAACATCTTCCAGACACTTAAACTTGTGGATGTGTACAAGTCGCCTCCTTCGCGAGCCGCAGCTTGCACTCGCGGCCAGCAACCATGTCGGGGCGCAATCACTCGACGAACGCGGCCCGTATACTTTCGGAGGTTTTGAAGTCCACTCCCATCGGTTGAGCGGTCGATCTCTCATCTTTATAATTTTGAATATCGAAACATACAATTAGTTAACGCAGTTGGTATGCATAAAGAATAGTAATGCGTAAACAAGTAAATCGGACTCTTAACACTTCCAGAGCTGCATTCATTTCTAATTGCGAACACCCAACTGTGCCTCAAGCTGGGCAATCTTAGCTTCAAGCTCCGCCACGGCCGGCGTCTTGGGAGCCGCAGCAACAATATCCACCACCGACTGAGTGCCAACTTCATCCGTCACGCAACCCTCGCTTGCTGTAGCTACGGTTTGAATGTATTTGAACAAGGTTCCTTGAGTGGCACGGAGCGGGGAGGGACCCATTCTCTACGTCTCTTCTCCCATTCTTCGTCAGAAATCAACAAGTCAATAGTTCGTTGCGATGGACGAGCATCGATGCGGATCGGGTCGCCTGTCTTGACCAAAGCCAAAGGGCCGCCCACTTGAGCTTCGGGAGTAATGTGTCTATTGGGAGTTGACAAGAAAATATGAGTCATCGCCTCGATATGCAGCTCGAGTTCCGACATAACTCAACAACGCACTTACCCAATGCAGAAACCGTGACTTCCACCGCTGAAACGACCATCCGTCAACAAGGCAACTTGATCACCGAGTCCAGCGCCCATAATGGCGCTGGTCGGCGTCAACATCTCGGGCAATCCAGGTCCTCCCTTGGGTCCTTCATAACGAATAATAACAACATCACCGGGTACAATTTCTTTGTTTTCCAATCCGCGCATCATGCTCGGTTCATTGTCGTACACACGTGCCGTGCCGGTGAACGTCTCTCCTTCCTTGCCCGTGATTTTGGCGACACCTCCTCCAGGGCACAAGTTTCCGTACATCATCAACAAGTGTCCTGTGGCCTTGATGGGATTCGAAACAGGGCGAATGATCTCTTGTCCAGGTGTCAAACCAGGATGGTTGGCGAGATTCTCCGCATGTGATTTGCCCGTAACTGTCATTTGACTACCGTCCAAAAAGCCCTCGTCCAACATGAATTTGAGCAAGCCGGGTGTACCGCCAATGTTTTGAACATCTTCCATGACATATTTTCCCGAGGGCTTTAGATCCGCCAAAAGGGTGTTTGGTCACTGATGCGCTGAAAGTCTTCCAACGTAATGTACGATCTGGGGTTCTGCGTGGATCGACTCATCGCAACCAAGTGCAAGACGGCGTTGGTGGATCCACCTGTAATCATGATCATGCGAATAGCATTCTCAAAGGCTTCTTTGGTCATAATGTCACGGGGTTTCAAGTCCATCTCCAATAGTTTACGCATAGCTGCACCAGCGTGGAAGCATTCATCTGCTTTTTCCTTGGAATCCGCGGGCGAGGAAGACGAATAGGGCAACGACATGCCGAGAGCTTCAATCGCCGTAGCCATGGTATTGGCCGTGTACATTCCTTTGCATGAACGGGGTGAGCGAACGAGTCAATAAAATACACACGCAAGAGGACGCCAATTCATGCACACGCACCTCCACAAGCGCCAGGACCAGGACATGAGTGTTGAATGATTTCCTGTCGCTCCTCTTCGGATATTTTGTCATACACATACTGACCGTACGATTGAAAGGCACTGACAATATCCAAAGGCTCTCCCGTCGAAGGCTGTCGGCCCGCACGGATCGTTCCTCCGTACACCATGATACCCGGACGATTCAATCGCCCCATGGCCATGATGCATCCGGGCATATTCTTGTCACAACCTGGCAACGCAATCAATCCATCGTACCACTGCCCACCCATGGTCGTCTCCATTGAATCCGCAATCAAATCACGCGATTGCAACGAGTATCGCATGCCCGCCGTTCCCATACTAATGCCATCCGAGACACCGACCGTGTTGAAACGAAATCCGACACACGCAGCTTGTTCGACACCCCGCTTGACTTTTCACTCAAATCCAACAAGTGCATATTACATGGATTGCCTTCGTACCAGACACTGGCAATACCGACTTGCGGCTTGTTCATGTCTTCTTGTGTCAGACCCGTAGCATAAAGCATCGCTTGCGACGCGCCTTGCACCTTGGTCTGTGTCAATGTGCTGAGATTGCGGAAAAGGAATGTATTAACATGAGTGTGTTAGTGTCTAATAAATAATTCAAGCGACAGAGCAAAGATCATTTTCAAGAAGCATATATGCATGCACGCACCGACTCCATTTGTTCAAAACGGGCCCTTCGTCCGACATGAACAGTGCCGTTGTAGAAGGCGATTGCGTTGTCCATTGCGAAGGAGCAAAGCCGTGAGCTGCTCCCACGAGAGAAAGAAACAGAAACTTCATTCTTCTTCTTCTTCTTTTAGGAAACGATAATGATGTGTAAAATTGATGATGATAAGAAGCAGTTTGTTGACGTTACCTGGTTAGATCTGCGGCAAAATCGGTCGGTCGGAAAAAGGTGTGTTTTGGTTGATTGATTGTTGATGGCACTCACGTACGCCAGACGGACGAACGCTTTTCGCAACAAGCAGCATTCCAAATTCCTCTTGTGCGCGCCCAAAAGAAAGGACCCAAGCTGCGTTGGAAATGTACTAATTCCTACGTATAAGCGCATTTTTTGCTGCCGACCTGGCCGCTTCTGTGTGTGCTGCTGCACGCATTTCATTTTCAGCAGAGCTGGCCGTTGCGGTGCTTCATCATTCGCTATTATTTCTTCTTTTTGTTCTTCATAATCTTACAAATCATCATCATGACTGCAGTTGCTCAAAACTACGAACCGGCCATGGCCGAGGCCCAGCAGGGCGATATGATGGAGGTGAGTGTGTGTGTGAGAGAGAGAGAAAAAATGAACGACAGCAATGATACGCTGCTGCGGACGTCGTCTTTTCTCGTTTTCTTTTCTCACTTCATTACATTTGATCATTTATTCATTCACAGGTCGCTGTTGCTTATCAGACGCTCGAAGCGTTGCAAGAACACGGCATTGCGGCCGGTGACGTTGCCAAATTGCAAGCGGCGGGGTATCACACGGTCGAGAGCATTGCGCATGCGACGGTCCGCAAGTTGAGCGAAGTCAAGGGTATTTCAGAGGCCAAAGTGCTCAAGCTCAAAGAGCTGACCAAATCGATGGTCCCTATGGATTTCAAGACGGCTGCAGATGCTTTGGAGGATCGAAAGTGCGTATGAACTATTGTTTGACTAGAAAATGAGCGGGATTGCGGACGCATTCACTCACTCACTTACTCTCTATTCAAACAGGTCCTTGGTGACACTTACGACTGGCTCCGTCGAACTCGACAAACTCTTGGAAGGAGGCATTGAGACAGGATCGATCACCGAGGTCTTTGGAGAGTTCCGTACAGGAAAGACGCAGCTTTGTCACACGCTCTGCATTACTTGTCAGATGGCAATTACGGATGGAGGAGCCGAAGGAAAGGCAATTTACATTGATACGGAAGGAACCTTTCGTCCGGCTCGTCTTCAGGCCATTGCGGAACGGTTCGGTTTGGATCCGGCGGTTGCCCTCGAGAATGTTGCCTACGCTCGTGCGCACAACTCGGAACATCAGATGGAGCTCTTGAAAATGGCGGCTGCTATCATGGCGCAGGATCGCTATGCTCTCTTGGTTGTCGATAGTGCGACTGCGCTCTATCGTACGGATTACACGGGTCGTGGTGAACTCAGTGAGCGTCAGATGCAAATGGCGCAGTTCCTTCGTCAGCTCACTCGCTTGGCCGAAGAATTCGGTGTTGCAGTGTTCATCACCAATCAAGTCGTTGCTTCGCCCGACGCCATGTCCTTTGCCAAAGACTCGACCAAGCCGATTGGAGGAAACATCATGGCACACGCGAGTACCACGCGTTTGCGCTTGCGCAAAGGACGTGGCGACAATCGCATTTGCACCGTCTTTGATAGTCCCACTTTGCCCGAGGCGGATTGTCAGTTTGCCGTCGGGGCACAAGGTGTCTGTGATGCCACGGATTAGAAATGGGAATCATTCTTCGTTCCACTATTTGCATGTAATCTCTTGTCTGATAATATAGCTTTCATAACAACTGAGACTTTCTTTTCGTAACTAGTGTCGTGAGTGCCAAGACCCGGGTCGTGCGTCTTGCTGACTAGCATTTACAGTAGATCGAACAGTACTATGAATTCAGTCGTTTTTCTTCGGAAAGAACTCGTTGGAGTGATGGGTGGCCTTTTTCTACAGTCATTTAGTACTACCGTCACGTGTCTGTTGGGGGCCGTTTTGAATGACGGGCATCATGGCGAAAAGTTCTCGGGAAATACATAGGCGACGATCTCATTTTCGAACAATATAATCGAAGGATGCATGCAGAATAATAAGAAATGAAGATCTTGTCACTCGTTTCTCTGCTACTTTTAATATTCTCTTCATCTGCGGAAATAGGGAGAGAGCTGTCGGAAGCGGAAGACGAAAATAATGATATCAAAAGAAGTCTCTCGACGCGCTGGTTCTCTTGGGATGCGCTGCCGTTTGCAGAAACGACCGTCACACAATGGGATCGTCCCAGAAGATTGCAAAGCGAATCGGGTACTGTATTTGCTGGTGAAGACATGATTGTGACAGTTTCATTCCAAGATATTTGTACGTTTTGTGGGCGTCGAGATGACTTATTTCTTCCTTTTGTTTTGGTTTGCTCATTTCTTATTTCCTAACAAATATTTCTAAAACTATTGTTGCTAACAGATAAAGTCATTTTATTCATGGCAGTTGCTTGGTTGCTTGGGTCGCTCTCTGCCTTTGCAGGGCTCCCGAGTTTAGTGGGAGAGATCGTTGCGGGATTTTGCTGGGGCCACCTCTCGCGGATTTCGTGCCCTATCCTGGTGCTCTCGTACTGCTTGGGAACATTGGACTAATAGGATTGATTCTAGAGAGCGGAATATCGTTAGATTTGCCACAGCTGAAGGAAAACGGATCTCGCGCTCTTCTCATGGCAACTGTGGGTGCAGCGCTTCCCTTGGTAGTCGGTTTTAGTGTTGGTCGGTGGATCGGACAGGAAGTGCCTTCGGCGATTGCTGCTGGAGCATGCTTTGCCTCTACCTCTCTAGGGTCGCTTCGAACGCACTGAATACTGGAGACGTCATCAATACACCGCTCGGGCAACTGATTGTGACGAGCAGTGTGTTTGATGATGTATACGGATTGATTATGCTGAGCATACTGCAAGTGATTGCAGATCCAGACTCGCAAGCATTTGACTATGTGCTCCCTTTCCTGTCGTCCTTTGGGTATATTCTTGTGCTCGGAATACTTGGCATTACGATCTTTCCGCGCATCATCGAGAAAAGATTCTTCCGCTGGCACCAGAGGCGATGCGCGATCAGGTGGCTATGGTGCTGCTGCTTTTGTTCGTGACGGCGTACATGCTCCTTCTCAACGAGTCGAAGGCGAGTTACTTGACTGGAGTATTCTTGGCCGGTCTTACGTTCTGCAAGATTCGGAGCGTGCACGCGTTCTTCGTCAAACATGCACATCCCATTCATGTTTGGTTGCTGCGAGTATTCTTTTCCGCCACCATCGGGTTTCAAGTCCCTATTACACGCTTTCAGGATCCCTACGTACTGAAATGGGGATCTGCGTTCCGTAAGTAGTGCTGTCACCAAAACCCAGTTCGCTGTAAGTCTGCGTTCCCCTTCATATCGTTGCTCACATATCTTTGCTTGATGCCACCTGGTAGTGTTCGCCACTTTTGCTAAAGTACCAATTGGATTGATGGCACCCCGACACAAGAATCGCGAGACACCAAAAGACTTTCCATACAATCCATATTACAGAGACGTTATTGTTACGTCGCTTTCAATGGCTTGTAGAGGCGAATTCAATGTCATTGTTGCGGCGTATGCGTTGAGTCAAGGACTTTTGTTCCGGATGTGTATTCCGCGGTGATGTTTGCTATCATGTGTGGAAGTATTATGGCACCGCTTGTGCTCACAAAGGTTCTCAAGTACTACAACAGACTTGCCGCGGGCTACTTGAAGGAAAACACCGTATTGAGCGCATCGGAAATACGGACGACGGATACCGTCCGCTCTTTCTGGCGATCCAGTCCAGGACCCCGTCCACTGGAATCTGCACGAGAGCTTTCAGAAGACGCTAGAAGAGATGGGCCTCGTCATTATCGATCACCGGTCTTGGCACACACTAGACCGCACCGAGCAAAGTGCCGTGGACATCACGGAGCTGTTCGTGCAAGACACAAAGATGAAAGTCCGGATAAAGCACGTCTTTGGAAAATCGACCGACAGTGAGCGCCTGGAGAATGGGACTTCAGTGCGAAGTACGGAGTTAGACCATGTTGACCGGCCCTCGGTCGGAATCCTAAATGTGGAAAGCCCTTTGGTCGAAGGCCTTGGCGAAGAGAAGGATATCGAGGAGCGGTGTCTTGAGATCAAACAAGGTAAGCATGATACGCAAATCGAAGGCTGTGAATACTCAAATGAAACCTAATCTTGTTTCTCAACCTTTTCATTATCCGCAGCTCTTTCTCTTATTTTCAAGGAGTACAATTCCGATGATTACGCCATTCAAGTTTCACAATGGATGGCATTTGTCGTCGACAGTACAGCTCCGAGCTCGGAGAGCAGCAACGATAACGAAGATACCACAAAACAGACTTCAAACCGAGATAGGTTCTATTCCTTCCAATCCCCGGCAATTGATCATGACAATGTTTTAAATAAGGAAAGCGCAGGCGGCCAATCCAGCTGTGCGCAAACTACTGATTTCGATTCCGGAGACATTTCAAAGCCTCCGCGGCTTTCGATCCTTCGGAGAAGCTCAACTGTAGGAAGCACAGGAGACCCACGGTCCACGGAAGCAAGGCCTGCTCTTGCTTCGCATGACTTGTGGGAATTCGATGATGGATGTCATAACGCTGCCTTGGAAGGTGACTTTCTTGCCCTAGATTGCAATGGGACGGGTGATCGTATACTTGTTGAAGGCCTGCGGCAATCAATCGGCGGAGATACCCCAAGACGGCATCGGCGAGCAGTTACGTTTGATGCAAGTCAGCTTGCTGTTGAGGAGATCGATAGAGAAACGGAGGTCTTTAATGAGCGCCTTCATGGGTATGTCAGACAAACTTCTATGCAATCGCCTCCACCGGCTCCGTAGCGTCATTGCTGTATCAGATGTATAGGTAAACTGCCTGTAACTGATAACAAACAGCGATCTAATGCTCATCAAACCATTTTTTAAGAAACCGAGAATCGTATCTTTGACGTCACCCGGTCACGAAACTTGACGAAACTAGCAAAATGCGTTTTCGAGGAAGGTGAACGCTGCAAATGCTCCAGAGTTTCAAAGAGGCAGCTGTTTCTGCCGATGTTATCTTTATACTTCAACTAAGACCTGTGCTGCTTAATCCGTCTATCTACCGCCGTCTCAAGGAGAATCGAATCTCATCAAAGCGTAGCGCATCGCATTCCGATTGTGAGTGTGTTGCTTTTCGAAGAAAGGCAAACGATGATGATGGATGGGGATGATTTTTTCTCTTTAGGATCAGATTAACGGATACATAACCATCAAAAGCGCATCGTTTCCGTTAGATTACTACTATTCAGAGGTCTTTCCTACTGTTAGGGTCTCTCTCGAAGCTGATCGTACAGTAATGTATCTTAATTTGCCAACTTCCAAATTCTATAGTTGGGAAACTGTACGGTTTCGAAGAAGTTTGAAAAAACGGAACACGGAATGGTTTCCGCCTTCATCATCCACCGAACTTTTCCCTCTCAAAAAGAAAGAAAACGAAGTTCAACATTTGGCGTACTCTATCGGAAGCAAACCAAAGATAGGTTTCACATAATCTAATGAAAGCCTTGAAGTATCTTTCCCTATCCTTATTCATCTCGTTGTCAGGGGCGCTTTTGAACGAACAGTCGCCGCCTGCAGAGACATCAAATAACAATGGTGCAGGTCACAGAATTCTTTCTTGGGATACGATGACGTTTGCGGTTCCAACAGTCACATCATGGAAGCAGGAGCACGAGAGAAATTTGAAAACTGAACCTGATAATGTATTCCCTGGGGAGGACCTGATTGTGACTGTTTCATTCCAAGATATTTGTAAGTTTATTGGTAGTGATATTTATATCTATATCGTGCTCGATTGTGATCTCACTCCTACCAATAAACAATCTTTCAATGCAGACAAAGTCATTTTATTCATGGCAGTTGCCTGGTTACTAGGATCGCTGTCAGCCTTTGCGGGGCTCCCGAGTTTGGTAGGAGAAATCGTTGCTGGCTTTTTATTGGGTCCTCCGCTCGCGGATTTCGTACCGTATCCTGGTGCTCTCGTACTGTTGGGAAATATCGGATTGATTGGGTTGATCTTGGAAAGCGGAATATCATTGGATCTATCCCAGTTAAAAGAAAACGGTCATCGCGCCCTTCTCATGGCAACTGTGGGTGCGGCGCTTCCTTTGGTAGCCGGTTTTAGTGTGGGTCGGTGGATCGGACAGGATGTGCCTTCGGCGATTGCTGCTGGAGCATGCTTTGCCTCTACCTCATTAGGTGTCGCTTCGAACGCACTGAATACTGGAGATGTAATCAATACACCCCTTGGGCAACTGATTGTGACGAGCAGTGTGTTTGATGATGTATACGGATTGATTATGCTGAGCATACTGCAAGTGATTGCAGATCCAGACTCGCAAGCATTTGACTATGTGCTCCCTTTCCTGTCGTCCTTTGGGTATATTCTTGTGCTCGGAATACTTGGCATTACGATCTTTCCGCGCATCATCGAGAAAAAGATTCTTCCGCTGGCACCAGAGGCGATTCGCGATCAGGTGGCTATGGTGCTACTGCTTTTGTTCGTGACGGGATACATGCTCCTTCTCAACGAGTCGAAGGCAAGTTACTTGACTGGAGTATTCTTGGCCGGTCTCACGTTCTGCAAGATTCGGAGCGTACACACGTTCTTCGTCAAACATGCACATCCCATTCATGTGTGGCTTTTGCGAGTATTCTTTTCCGCCACGATCGGCTTCCAAGTCCCTATCACTCGCTTTCAAGATCCTTACGTGCTCAAGTGGGGATCCGCGTTTTGTAAGTTATTCATTTGAAGCACCATATTCTCCGATCTGTCCTTGCTCACTAGTCCGTCACTTTTACTGCTAGTGTTCGCCACTTTTGCTAAAGTACCAATTGGATTGATGGCACCGCGGCACAAGAATCGCGAGACACCAAAAGACTTTCCATACAATCCATATTACAGAGACGTTATTGTGACGTCGCTTTCAATGGCATGCAGAGGTGAATTCAATGTCATTGTCGCCGCTTATGCTCTGAGTCAGGGACTATTTGTTCCGGATGTGTATTCGGCGGTCATGTTTGCAATCATGTGTGGAAGTATAGTAGCACCCCTTGTGCTCACAAAGGTTCTCAAGTACTACAACAGACTTGCCGCGGGCTACTTGAAGGAAAACACCGTATTGAGCGCATCGGAAATACGGACGACGGATACCGTCCGCTCTTTCTGGCGATCCAGTCCAGGACCCCGTCCACTGGAATCTGCACGAGAGCTTTCAGAAGACGCTAGAAGAGATGGGCCTCGTCATTATCGATCACCGGTCTTGGCACACACTAGACCGCACCGAGCAAAGTGCCGTGGACATCACGGAGCTGTTCGTGCAAGACAGAAAGATGAAAGTTCGGATAAAGCACGTCTTTGGAAAATCGACCGACAGTGAGCGTCTCGAGAATGGGAATCTTACGTCGACAACAGAGTCAGGGGTGTTGATCAGTCATTGAGCGACAAGACGAGCACAGAAGACGAAGAAAGCATGTCGGTAGATGGACTCGGTGAAGAGCGAGATATTGAGGAGCGTTGTCTGGAGATCAAACACGGTAAGCAAGAAGTGGGAGTCGGACTAGTCAAGTGTTGAATGAAATTACCATTCTACCCGTTCACAATGCAACGCACGCAAACTCAACCTTTCTGTATTCCACCATCACAGCCCTTTCTCTTATCTTCAAAGAATACAATCCCGACGACTACGCGATCCAAGTGTCACAGTGGATGGCGTTTGTTGTTGACAGTACAGCCCCGAACTCAGAGAGAAGCTATGTTAATGAAGAGATCGACAAGGCTTCGAATCGAGATAGATTCTACTCGTTCCAGGCTCACTCATTTGATGCGGTGCCTGATCCCAAGCGAGACCGCGAAAGTGTTGACCACAATATCGATTTCGATGATTCTTTGGACGATGCAAAGACTTCTCGTCAATCGGCCTTCCGACGAAGTTCAACCATTGGTAGCACAGGAGATTCTCAACTCACAGAGACACGACCCGCTCTTGCTTTGCATGACTTGTGGGAATTTGATGATGGATGCTACAAAGCCGCGACGGAAGGCGATTTTTCGCTCTTGATTGCAATGGAACGGGCGATCGTATACTTGTAGGAGGAGGTCTACGACAATCAGTTGGCGAAGATACCCCAAGGCGGCATCGACGGGCCGTAACTTTCGATGCAAGTCAGCTCGCTGTCGCTGAACTTGATAGAGAAACGGAGGTTTTCCATGAGCGCCTCCACGGATACGTCAGACAGACGTCTTTACAGTCCCCTCCACCGGCACCTTGAAGGCGGTTTTTTAATCAAATTGTAGTAATAATAGCCTTTTGATCATGATACGTTTATCGGACTGAATATAAGATGCTTGTACGAGAAAAGATCATTTCGCGTGCAGCACTTGCTGAACCGAACGTGGTAAAGGACGAACGTGCTAACGAAAAGTGGTTTTTTTTCTGTCGGTCCCCTTTTGGTTTTGGATTTTGGACACTGGACACCAAAGACCAAAGACCAAAGTGTGGTCAGAAGTCAGAATACGTGTTGTAAATCAGTCCCTAAAAACTTGCCCTATAAAGTTTCACTCTAGGGCTCTCTAGTCTCTAGGGGCCTGTAAGTAAATATCTACTAACTTTGTTTTTTGACATTTTGCTGCACAGTGGTAACCTTACTCAGTTCTCAGTTATCAGCCCGGAGCCCGGAGCCTGGAGACTAATTGTTTGAACTGTACCTGTAGGGTACGGGTGCAGGGGACGCCCACAATACAGTACCAGGTAGTGCCTATCTAGAATCTAGCTTGTAGCTTGTAGGTAGCTCCTTTCTGTTCGAATAAATTATAAATTGTGTAGAGTGTACAGGACCTTACAAACTCCATCCAAAAGGGGTGGTGTACTATATGATATCAGGGAAAGAGTTTCACGACCACAACCAGTCGCAAATATCATAGTCAAAATGAATTGCCCTCCGTTTCCAGTTTTTATCCTTGAGTGCGCTGCAGTTTTGCATTATTTACGACTCCGCCTCCGACATCCAATACCTTTTTTTTTGTTTGCAGCGTTTCTCACATTCATCTTCCACAAACAGAGCCGAAAACATGCAACCATGGGTTTCGTAACAGTCAAACAAGCTCCTGATCCAACTAAATTTGAAAAGAATGAATCGACATCGAATTCATTGGTCTCGTTGAGCGCTGTTACGGAGCTTAGCAAGTTGGACTACCGCCTCAATGGCAAGACCGCCAAGCAGTTGGTGCAATATATCGAGAAGACTCTGCTGAACACCCAATCAATAATACGCGGAGACGAAAGTGTAGGATCTCGACAACTGAAACGCCCCAGCCGCACAAAGTCATTTACGCGAAAGGAGCTCGACGTGGGCAAACAAATTGCCCGAGGAGGATGGGGCGTCGTTCATCACGTGTCCTCCAAAAGCTCGATCCTTCCAAGAAGTACGTCCTCAAAACGGCATACCCGCGCAAGTCCTCTCGTGCCATCGTCCAGGCGACTTCTCAATTGTACAAGGAAGAACTATTCCTCTCCAACCTGCGCCACAAGAATATCATCCGCCTGGAAGGCTGTTCCAAAGATGGTTATCAAAGCATCTACAATGAAAAAAAGATTGATGGATTCTTTCTAATCCTTCCTTATCTTTCCGAAACATTGACCGAGCGAATCACGAAATGGAGACAACGCAGGATGAGACGGGGAGAAAAGCCCTGTACGATTTTCATTAAGGAAGAAGAGCGATTTTGAGCTCAACAAGGAACTTTACGAGGAACGATTGCAAGTGGCCATCGAGATTGCTTCGGCTGTGGATTACTTGCACGAGAAGCGGATTGTCTTTCGAGATTTGAAGCCCGACAACATTGGCTTCACAGAAGATGGCACCGCGGTTCTGTTCGATTTTGGATTGGCCGTCCAACTTTCGGTCGACAGTGACCTGGACGAAGTGTGCGATGAGTTGGTTGGTCGTGCAGGGACATTTCGTTACATGGCATCCGAGGTGCTCTGCGGTCAGCGATACAATGTCAAAGCGGACGTATTTTCGTTTTCGCTCATGCTGTGGCAAATTTTGACCCTGGAGAAACCCTTTGGTACCATGTCCGAAGGTACAGTGTATGGTGATCGCCCCAAGATCCCCAAGGAGTGGCCATCCGATCTGAAACGAATCATTGAACGAGGCTGGTCGGCCGATCTCTCCGAACGACCTCATATGAAGGAGATGCTGTATGTACTGGAGGACCTTAAAAGGCGGATCCGTGAATAAACAAACAAACAAACCATTTAGAAAGAATCGATAGTCTAATAATGCACAAATAAACAGTCTATTATTGTTGTTACTAATTCGATCGGTATTTCATTTGCACTTTGTACATTTCTGGCCAATACTTTCCCGTGACCCAGTATTGATCCTCCGTCCCTGGAACGAGTGCAATGCCATTCAACGGACCAATGAATGACGTTCCATCGTCCGCACGATGATACACAGCACGTAGATTGTATTGCGCAACGATCCGCCCTGTATCCGGATTGATACGAATAATCGATTTGTTCCCAACACATTAGAGAATGGTATCCGAGACAGGATCGTATTCCAATTCGTTCAAAAGAGGAACAGCAATGGGAAGGGAAAGATTTGACCGACCCGCACTCGTTTAATCTCTTTCAGCGTCGACTTGTCCCATATGTGCAATACGCGAGAGCCATCACTCACAATGAATGTATTCTTTCGCACCGTGATACCCCAACCCTGATCTCGCTTGGTGGAGAAGGAAAACGACGACAATTGTACCAGCGTGTCGCGATCATAAATGAAACCAGTCTTTTCTTTCCAGGTCAATTGAATGATACGATTGTTGTTGCCGGCATCTTTGTACAGCGCAATCCCTTCACCAAAGTATTGTTCGGCCAATTTTGTCGATTGCTGTAGAATTTGACCTGTCGTCACGTCAATTTTGCGAATGTTGGATTGTCCGTACAAGCCAGTTCCTTCGTACAAAAAGCTACCGTCGGCCACCAAACCTTGCGTCCAGGCATTCGCGTCGTGCGGTTTTGTTTCCAATACAGTGACGCGGTGACCGATGAAGAGAGTGGAGCGATCCTTATTTGCATTGGGAGTGGCTAATGCTGGTATAGACGGTCGAACAAACAATCCTCCGACCGCAATGTATACGATTAATGCGACTGTCGCAGTCGTCCAAACGATCCTGGTAACTTGATATCGCTCCATCATGCTTGTGAGGGGTCTCTAATGATTAATGCGGTGTTTTCAGTGACATGGTTGCGATGAAATCAGCTAGAACCAGAGTGAAAGAGACCTCTCCTCCAATGTGTTCTTTGGAAATGAGTACGAAATGTGAATCTCCGATCGGCACATCGGCGATCGGCGATAGAAGTATAGTAAAAACGTGGTCTGTACCGCTCGTCACCGTTGCGACAAACATCAAAAATGTTTCATTATCGAGGCTCGTCTACTAGAATAGTCTCTAGCTAGAGCGATAAATAAGTAGATTTAACAAGCATTGTTTTCACAATCGATAGTATGAAATTGATTTTCCGACGCGTTTCGATGGAACAAACGATAAGAACTAAGAACATGATGATTTCACGCTTATAGATTCAGTTTTGCTGAAAGCGCTTTCATTCCATGATTCCCTCCTCTTTAGAATGCTTTATTTTTTGTAAAAAAGAAAAATTGTGATTGTTGTTTTCTTCATCCAAATAAAATAAAAGTGCGCACTAAAAAATGTGGCCGTCCGCCATGGTGATCCGCGCCTCCGGAAGTTTTCACGTTCGTTTCTTGCATTGAATTGAATACCGCTTCACAAAGGTCTGGAGTTCTGGAAACTTCCGGAATTTGCCGATGCGCGCAGAACGCAGAATGACGTGGTTAATTTTGGTACTGCCCGACGATGCTCCACCGCTACATTGTAGACCGCAGTGAGTAAGTGCAAGACATCATGATTGCGCCTCGTTTGCTTTTTTGCGCTTTCTCACAAAATAAATTTGTTCTGAAACGACCGACGATTGCTGTTGTTTCTTTCCTTCATCAAGTAAATATTAAAACAACAAACATGCTATTCCGAAGAATCGCCTTACTCCTCTGACAGTGACTGCCTTTTCGGCGCCCACCATCATCAAGAAACCCACCGGCACATCCTTTCTGCCGGAAGAGACCGTCGAACGCGCCAAGACAGGTTCGCCTATTGAAAAGATTAAAATAGAAAAAAGACGGCAGCGCTGCCTGGATCGATGTCTACGAATATGCTCGCAAAATTCGAGAAGGAGAAATGACTTGGGAAGAAGTCGAAAAGGCGGATCTAGATACGGTGCGTGATATCAGATGATTCGGTCGTTCTTCGACACACATCACAATCGTCTCGCTTCTCATTCACTCACATCATTCTATTTCCTCATCATCTATTCAACTACAGCGCCTCAAATACGTCGGCATGTTACATCGCGGCAAACGCACTCCCGGACAATTCATGATGCGCCTCAAAGTACCCAACGGTATCGTCAATGCCGACCAAATGCGCTTTTACGCTTCCTGCGTCGAAAAGTACGACAATGGCTGTGTCGATATCACGACGCGACAGAACATTCAGCTGCGGGGCGTGAAATTGGAGCATGCGGATGCGATCATTGAAGGACTGCACGCGCGGAATCAAACGTCGTTTCAGAGTGCACTGGACAGTGTCCGAAATTTGGTCGGAAGTCCTCTGGCGGGGATTGATGATCAAGAAATGGTCGATACGCGCGAGTTGTGCAATGCTCTCAATGATCTGGTGAGTTTGGATCCGATTACTTTAACACGGGGCAATCCGGCATGGGCCAACTTGCCTCGCAAATTCAATATTGCCATTTCGGGCTCCAGAGATGATTATGCTCATACACACATTAATGACATTGGCTTGGTGCCTACGAAACACTCCAAAACAGGAGTCATGGGATTCAATGTTGTCTTGGGAGGGTACATGTCCATCAAGCGCGTTGCGGAGAGTATTGACACCAACATGTGGATTCCAGCCGACCGCAACAGTGTCGTCACGCTTTGCGAAGCCATTCTTCGCATATTCCGTGATGAGTCGGATCGAAAAGACCGTCAAAAGGCGCGTGTCTTGTGGTTGGTGGAAAAGTACGGCGTTGCTGAGTTCAAACAAGCCGTCATCAAAGAAGTCGACAGTTACAAGCGCGGACTTGTCGTAGAAGACGCCCAACCTCTACCGGGCACTCCTTTGAACGCCGCGAATTGCTCGGCGTGCACCCGCAACCACAAGAAGGAAAAAATGCGAGTGGGTATCCTGGTGCCGGTCGGTCGATTGAGTGCGGCCGAATGCAGACAACTGGCCGATCTCGCCGACAAGTACTCGGGCGGAGAAATTCGCTTGACTGTTGAACAAAATGTCATTTTGCCCAATGTGGATGCCACAAAAATCGATTCTCTTTACAAGAACCCGCCTTGACTTCGAAAGACTCGCGTTTTCAAGTCAGACCTGGTTTCATCGAAGGCAACGTCGTGAGCTGCACAGGTGCCGAGTTCTGTGGACTCGCGCTGGTCGAAACCAAGGCCAATGCAGCTGCCATGGGCAAGGAACTCGAAAATTGGTCAAAGTGGATCGCCCCATTCGCATTCACTGGACGGGATGTCCCAACTCGTGCGCACAAGTCCAAGTGGCCGACATTGGCATTATGGGAGCACCCGCGCGCAAGGAGATTGACGGCAAGAAGGTGGCCGTACCAGGCTGCAAGATCTTTGTTGGTGGACGCATTGGTGAAGACGCTCACTTGGCGTTGGAGCCTGTCCAAGACGCTGTGCCACTGGACGACTTGATTCCGGAGCTCGTCAAGATATTGAAGAGTGAATTCGGGGCCGTAGATGTTTAGAAAAGGTTTATACGCTATGATATTCTCATTTATTTATATTTTAAAAACCTCGTTGTGAGTTTATTTCAGCCTAAAGTTTTGATGCAAGCGAGTTTTCCCTCATGATATTTCATTTCGATGAAACTCGATAGTTTGTAAACATGTGCTCTGTTTCTACCATTCTTGTGACACAAACAGCACTAAACTACCCGATCTACTCGTGGATAAGCTCAAGAGCTATAATAGTGATAAGCTTGACATTACAATACTATCATTGTTTTACTATTAGGCGGGAGCATACTTTCTGGCTTCCTCTTGCACTTTCTTCTTGTACTTGGCCCTGTCTCGAACATACATATTGTAAGCTTCGGATTGCGCCGGACTGTCGGGATTCGGCTCATCGAGCAAGTCTTGAATTCCGGTAAGGATTTGTCGAATGTTAATGCCCGGGCGCCAACCTTCTTCTTCATTGAGAATGGACAAGCAGACGGTTCCGGACGGGTACACGTTGGGATGGAACAGCGGCGGTGTGAATTTGCCTGTGATTAAGATTATGATACGGGAAAGAGAAATGCAGTCAAGCAAGATCATATGACAAGGACGAATTTTGATAAAGCGAGGTGAGTCAACAAAGTCGCCAAAAGCCTTCAATACTTTTCATTTCACTTGCTCACTACTTACACTTGGGAGGACGAGCAGGATAATCCTCTGGAAATTCCATTACCACTTTATAAACACCTCCTTCCCAATCCGTGTCTTTCTTTCCCGGAATTCCAGCCGTCCATAGAAACATATTGTTGGATCCGTCGGGCAGCGTATCGGGTTTGGCCCAAAACCCCACTGGATGATTGCGTCGCCAATCTTTGCGTTCTTCGCGCAAGCGGCTTGAAGCGATTCCTGACATGATGATAAGAAACTAAGCTTTATCTAGGAAGTAACTTGAAGAAAAGAAAGAATGTAAAATAAAGAAACAACTTTGTTGCAAATGAATGAAGCATTGCCCCGCAACAACAAAAGCAGCAGCGCACTCCTCGCTCGTCTCCTCCGATCAGTTCTTGCTTGTCACTATCGTAGCGGTACTACAATTCACTATTCGCAAAACTAGCCCCACCAGCACTTTGGCTCTGTTTCCACGTGGCACATGAGTCGCGACTCATTCACTCGGTTTACTAGCAAATAATGTTTGCTAGTCTAACAAGAGTATAATGTATAAATTTATGCGACGACGGGAGCACGATTCGAATCAACGACAAGCTCATCATTTCTTTTCTCCTTGGATGATTCCGGATCATGATTTCGAAGAATAACAATGTCGTTCATATCGTCCGAGAGGAGATTGCTGCTGCGCCATCCATACTGCGCGTGCCCTTGTTTCTGTTGCTTTTGCGCTTCGGCTCGTGTCATGACCATGACCGTATCGCCTTCTTGCAACGAATTCTCCAGCAGCAAGTAACTGAGCGGATTCAACAATTCCTTGTTCAATGTGCGCTTCAAGGACGGGCCCCGTAGCGAATGTCGTAACCCATTTCGGCCAGAGCAATCTTGGCATTCTCGCTGATATGCAACACCATGTTCTGATTGTTTTCCAGCCGTTCCGTGATTTGCTTCAAGTTC
The DNA here is from genome assembly GCA_026008555.1 of Fistulifera pelliculosa. Taxonomy (NCBI): domain Eukaryota; phylum Bacillariophyta; class Bacillariophyceae; order Naviculales; family Stauroneidaceae; genus Fistulifera; species Fistulifera pelliculosa. Next base: position 41,067 of record BROJ01000063.1, on the reverse strand, counting down.
ATTTCTAAAATGGTATTCATATTTTCTCGTTGCAAGCGATTGTAAATCACCACTTCGTCCATGCGATTCAATAGTTCCGGACTCAGTGTTCCGCGAACGACTTGCATGATGGCTTCTTGAACAGACGGATCCGTGCTTTGGATATTGTCCGGCAAACCGGCAAGCGTCTGAGCCCCATGTTACTCGTCATGATGCAAATCACATTGCGAAAATCCACTCGTCGTCCGTGTGCATCCGTCAACCGACCTTCGTCAAACAGTTGCAACAGCAAGTTCCACACGTCCGGATGTGCCTTTTCAAATTCATCCAATAGTAACACTTGGTAAGGTCGACGCCGCACGGATTCGGTCAAAATCCCGCCTCGTCGTATCCAATGTAGCCGGGAGGAGCCCCGATGAGTCGACTGACCGTGTGTTTCTCGCCGTATTCGCTCATGTCAATACGGGTCATGGCGTTTTCGTCATCGAATAAGAATTGCGCCAAAGCCTTGGCTGTCTCCGTCTTGCCCACGCCAGTCGGACCGAGGAATAAAAAATTACCCAACGTACGATCATGTGCTTGTAAGCGAGTGCGCGCCAAACGAACGCAATTGGCAACGGCGGTTAAAGCGTGATCTTGTCCCACAACTCGTTGACGCAGTTCGTCCTCCAAATGCAAGAGCTTCTGCGATTCTTCCGCGCCGGATATTTTGGAAACGGGAATTCCCGTGTGACGCGACACAATCGCTGCAATGGCTTCGGCCGTAACGGCATCCGCCAGCATTTTGGGATGTGATGAGATTGTTTGTTCTACCCGCTCGAGTTCATGTTGCAAATTGGGGATTGTCGAATGCATCAATTCACCTGCTTTTGCAAAATTCCCTTGACGACGAGCTTGTTCCAAGGCAACTTGTGCATCCTGCAAGTCGGTCTGCAATGTTTTGACACGCTCCAATTCCGCCTTTTCGGCTTCCCATTCTTGTGTCAAGCGCGCTTGTTCGGCTTGGAGTTCTTTGACTTGCGCGGTTACTTCTTTGAGCCGGAGCATCGACTTTGCGTCTTGTTCTTGTTCCAAGGCACTCTTTTCAATTTGCTTCGTCAGCAAGTTCCGTTCCAGATTCCACAACACTTCTGGCTTGCTTTCTTGTTCCAATCGGAGTCGGCTGGACGCTTCATCGATGAGATCAATGGATTTGTCCGGTTGTTGTCGGTCCGTCAAGTATCGATCCGACAAGTGCACCGCCGCTACCAAGGCTTCGTCCTGAATCCGTAACCCGTGATGCAGTTCATAAGACGTCTTGATGCCTCGCAGTATACTCAAAGTATCCTCAATGTTGGGTTCGTTGACATAGACAGACTGAAAACGACGCGCAAGAGCTGCATCTTTTTCCAAAATCCGATATTCATCCAATGTGGTGGCCCCGACCAATTGCAAATCACCACGCGCCAGCGCCGGTTTGAGAAGATTTCCCATATCCATACTCCCTCCGCTTTCCCAGCACCCACCATGGTGTGCAATTCATCCAGAAACAAAATCACATTTCCTTGTGCCTGTTCCACGTCCCGGAGAACTCCTTGAGACGCTCTTCAAATTGCCCTCGCACTCCGCGCCCGCCATGAGAGCTGCGAGGTCCAACGACAAGACCTTTTTATGCTTCATACTTTCCGGTACGTTTCCCGATTGAATGCGGGCCGCAATCGCTTCGGCAATTGCTGTCTTGCCGGTACCTGCATTTCCAACATGAGTTTGTATTGCGAGATCGGATGAATAACTAATCAATCTTACCTGCATTTCCAATGAGAACGGGATTGTTCTTGGTGCGGCGTGCCAATATTTGCAAGCAGCGCCGTATTTCCTCTTCGCGGCCAATCACGGGGTCTAGCTTATTTTGTGCGGCCATGGCGGTCAAATCGACAGTGTACTGTACTTGTAGAATAGAATAAAGAAATTGATTTGTTGTGAGTAATGACAGAATAACAACAACGACAAGACATCAAAGTTCGAACTGAGTTTTACGGAACGCACCTGCTCTAGATAATGACCAGCTTTATTACTTTCGGGATGCATCCAAGGAGGAAGCATGCCACCACCGTTCGATGATAAGAATCGCGGTGTTGACGCCACCATGAAACGCTCGGATGGAGCCAGGAGATCGACACGAACTGTCCCAGCAAGTCGCTGAGACGTGTGAGAAACAAGTCGCGCGTAGCTGCGATGTCGAACAACAAGACGTGACAATAGCATCGTTTGCCTTTTCAATGTTCAAAGGAAGATGAAGATTCAGATATTGGAAAACGAAATCACAAGAAAATGAATGCGATCCTTTCAGAGATTCAGATGATAGAAAACCAAATCACAGCAAAATGAATGCGATCCTTTCAGAAGAAGTCGTAGAAAATGCGAAGCATGTTTTCGTTGTTTTGTGACAATCGTGATGGCTTTTTTCAGAAAAAAGGTTCCGAAGGCTTTTCTTTTCCACGTGGAACTTGGAAGAACAATCGTTCATAGGACGTGCGTGCAGCACCGGCACCCAATAGGAATGCTTTGCTCGTCATTTCCTCCTTATTGTTTCCATTCGTTCCTTCAAAACTCATCGTGCGTGTTCCTATCACTACCATCACCTTCATCGGTACACAGTTGACACGTTTTCCGACAGTCTTGTCCCATAAAGACAGGATTTCTCCGACAGTCGCCCTGATTTTTCCTGAAAGATAAACGAACGCAACATGTGAGCGTGAATGAATATAATATGTATTGAACAATTCCCGCCAACACACGCACCAAAAGCCACAATGCCCCGACAAATCAAAGCACGTTTTCCGTTCAATGACCATAATTTGTGGACTCGTATCATTCGTAATTTTCCAACTCGCCAAACAGGTATTGTCGGTCAATTTGTAACGCCCCGGCGAGTCGGGCCGCGTATCGACGCGTGCGTCACGCACCCACCACTCGTGCGACAACATGGACCGGTGGGTCGCTTGTTCCCCGGTTTCAGAGTCATTTTAATGTGAGCCCGATTGCCGTGAATCCAATAAACTTCGACGGGATGATCGTGTTGATTGATCAATTGTATGACAACCTCGAGCTGTTCCCATACCCACTTGTCCAAAGTTTGTCGATGTTGCGTGGTGAGTTTCGTAAAGTAATCAGGTTGCAGCGGCACGCCCCGGCGTGCCAGAAAAAAAGACGGGTTCTGTGAGCGGAGTCGTTAGCTGAAAGAATTGCGCCAGCGGATGCTTTGGAGTGTGGTACCGAATTTGGACCGTCTGCAGCAAGTCTTCCCACCAAATACCCTGACTCGACATGCCAGCAAAGGGATACGGAAAAACCATTTCATCATTGACATGAGTCTCAATATTTCCCGGTTGAACAAAGGAAATCAACAAACTGCGTTCGAGCACTTCATCATTGGCATCAAGCATAATGGTCTGCAATTGCTCCAAACTGACCACGTGCAATACACGCGATTGTGCCTGTTGCACATCGAACCGGTCTTTAGTCTTTGCGGCGGCGCATAGTTCCAGGTAAACGTCCAGGTCCCATGTTGTTGGTGCCCATTATTGTAGTTGTTATTAGTATCGCTCGTCCGCCCCGTCCGATCGTACTGCTGCCGCGACGAGACATCACTCAAGATTTCAAACGCTCGTGCGACTTGACGAAATTGCTCCGCTGCTTCTTCGGCGGGTAGATGCGTATTCTTGTCGGGATGTGTGTCCAGTGCTTTGCGGCGGTACGCCTTTTGATTTCTTGAATGGTGGCTTGTCTGGAGACTCCGAGAATGGAGTATAAATCGTCTTGTTGTTGTGCGTCGACTACTAGGAATAGTAGTAATACTGTTATTACTTGGACGACGAGGATCGGTCAAAGGAATAAGGAAGTCTTCTCGTCATTCCTTTATGATAGCAATTATTGTTGAAAAGACGAACAAGGAATGTGTTTTTTGTGTCTCGTTTTGGTCGCCATTCTGTTTCGTCGCTTTGGTTGGCATTTTGGCCAAATAATCAAGCGCGCGAAAGACCTGCAGCTTTAAGTAGAAATCGAGTATCCATGTCTCTGGTACTCACAACGGCGATTCTGCTTAACAATCTGTAATCGGTACGACAAAGCCAAACGGATTCTCCGGGCTTTTTTTATTTGGCCCGCTTCACAAAAGCAAGAAAGGATAGCAAGCAACCCCAAACAGCATTCGAATGCGTAAAGTAAAACACCTGTGAACGGGAAATAAATCTATTCTTTTCTATTCTATTCTAGTTTAGTTTAGTTATGAATTGCATAATCTCGGGTAGGTCGATCGCAAGTCAGTGCATCCCTCTCCGTCTATGTTACTTCTAGAGATTAATGAACAACTGCATCATAGCAACAATTTTCGTTTTCTGTGCGAAAAGAGAGACCAATAATTGACAAAAGCAGAATGAGATCAAGCGAGGTGCAACACAAGCACACGAGCACATTTTCGTTTCACGAAACAATAGCAACAAAACAACCGATGACAACATCAGGGTATATTAAAGTTGATGTTTGATAAGGAGTCTTCAAATGATTTTGCAGATGCCAGTAGTCAATGGTCACATAATAGCTTTCGTCATTTGCTGTCTCGTTGTTGTTGTTGTTGCTTCACATACAAACACATGCACATATTCCATCTGACAGTACGAATAACAACAGGGTTCTTCTCATGACACTTGTAGTGTTCTGAAGGTGTCCTAAGATTTATATCTTCCTTTGGAGTATGTACGTGTGCGTGCGTGTGTTTCGATTCGAATGAATACAGTACAAGGAGAAAGGATCACTCACTGTCAAAACGTAGAAGCGTTGTCCACATGCATGGATTCAGGCTCATTATATCAGTATGTTTTGTTTCGATCCCTGTGATCCTTTCTTTCTTTTTTTATTCATTCATCTATCAATATAGATAAGTACTGATTCGCGATTCAAAGACTTACATCTACTTCATTTCAACAAGAATAACAATGCATCCGAGTCGACCGTCTCGATTTTGCGTTTGTGTGGATGTGATTTTTCTGTGTGACGATATTTCCGCGGCTTACAAGCACGTGCCGTACGACGTACAGAGCAGTCAAGATCCTTCCGTTTCCCTGTCCGTCATACGTCTCTTTCGCGGGCAGCTCCGTTCATTTTTTGCGTCCTTTCGTGACAGCTGCTGCTCACCCGATTTCTTCATTCATGCGGCACGCTTTCCGTTCGGCCCAGCATTCACAAAACAATAATAACACCAACACAAAACAATCATGTTTCTCAGTGGCCTTGTATTCCGTCGCGCTATCCCGCAGTTTCGCTCGTTTGCGACCAAAGAATCCGGAACGGTCAAATGGTTTGACGTCAAGAAAGGATTCGGTTTCATTGCTCCCCAAGATGGTGGAAAAGACGTCTTTGTTCATCAGACTGTGATTCATGCCAACGGCTTTCGATCTTTGGCGGTACGTACATTGATGTATTTGTGTGTGCGAAAGTGATCAATACAGATTATCCTCTCATACCACATCTCATTGTATTGTCTTCCAGGAAGGCGAAACGGTCGAATACACGGTACAAAACGACGAGAGCGGTCGTCTCAAAGCCACCTTGGTGACAGGTCCCATGGGTGCCTTTGTGCAAGGCATGCCCAAACCGTCGTTTTCGCGCAATGATAGTTATGGTGGTGGTTTCAGCAGTAGTATTAATAGCAGTCCTAGGCAGTCTACTTTCAGTGATTATGACGATCAGGAATGGGCTACGCAAAAGGAGGCTGACTATGATGATGATGATTCAAAGTCAAACAAGCATTAATTTCAATCCATGAGTGAATGAACAGATGGATGGAAGCACATAATATGTAATACAGAAATGGGATAGAAGATCTATTGTTAATCGTCGTTCTCGTGCTATTGTCATTGCTGGCGTCGCATTTTCATATTTTGTCTACTGGCAGCGACAAGGGAGTAGCAAGGATGGTTGACGAGGTAGCAAGAATAGGATAAGTTAAAGGTGCAAGCCTCGTTCTACGATAAGATTAATGTGTAACTCGCCTTTCTAGGAAGATACAAAAACAGTCCTTTAGACATCCATCTGCTTCGACTGAAAGCTAGAAAGCACGAGCGTTATCGCGTATACAGCGTTTTAAATTCTTGCGACCATTAGAAAAAGGTGTTTCATCCCTCGTCTCTCTAGCTTCATCATGACTTAGCATCCTTCGAGCTAGCTCGAGGCTACAAATGTAGACCAAACAGAAACAGAAAATTCCGTATTCCCTCACGTGAACTACCGAAACGGACTGGGAACCGGGAAACGTGGAGTTGGTACCTAAACCCTATAGTCTGAACGTTCAAAACACGAAGAAATAGGACGCACGAGTTTCACTATGACGTATGACTACTCAAAAGGAATGACGGTTGTTCTGGGGCGCAATGGCGCGACCACGTAGCCACGTACCAAACCAAACGACTGGCTCTCGTGGAACACTTCAACGGCGCGCGACATGCGCGCGTAGTCCACAGACGCACTCTCTTTGGGAAAGTGCAAACGGACCGACGAGGAAAAGACGGCCACCATCCACCAACGAGCGACGCATCGCCATTCTTTCATTTTCTCGCATCAAGTGAATTCGATGGAGGTAGGTCTTTTGTTTCGGAAGCAATGCTGTGTGTATTTTCGTTCAAGCATTCAACAGGATCGTTATTTAGGAAGAAAAGGAGCTTTTTTCTTTGCGGCTGGAAGACGAAAGCCGATTCGAGCGATGATGGCTTTACGAACGAACAACGAATCTCCGTCATTTTGCGCTTTCTCTACCCGCATGTTCTGACATTACTCCTTTGCCTTTTTCTTGATTATATATATATATAATCAGATAGTTCGAATTGTAGACAGGATATTTGCGACGAAAGAATAATATTATCATCATGTCTTTGGAAGAAAAGTTCAGTTCTTTGAGTTTGTCCGATGTGTCTTCGGTCATCGAGGCCGGCAAGAAGGACATCAAGGGCGTTGCCGCTGGTATTGAAGCATTGAAGGCTCGATGCGAATCCAAGGAAGACAGCGAAGCTATTGCTGCCTTAAGTTTGGTGCAGAAATTCATGGAGGAGGTTCCGGAGGCTCAGGCTTTTGTCAAGGAGTGCCTTGGAGCGTGTACGTAGCATTCGATTAGTCTTTGCATTGTTTTTGAAGGAAGTTTTTGATACTCACATTTCTTCTTTTTTACACTGCAGGCTTGATGCAATCACTTCACAAGAGCGCCGAGGTGCGAAGCCAGGCCGAAACGACCGCCTTTACCATTTGCGAAAAAATCAACCCATTCGGCATGAAATCACTCTTGCCCCAGATTTTCGCTGCCTTGCCCGTTGAGCAGAAGTGGCAGGTACGAGAACTTGCCCTCAAATGTCTATCCAAGTTCAACAAGACTGCCCCCAAGCAACTCGGAGATGCGCTTCCCGAGGTCATCCCCGAAGTCACCGCCTGCATGTGGGACACCAAGAAGCAAGTCAAGACCGCGGCAACGGAAGCCATGCAATCGGCCTTGGAAGTCATTGGAAACAGAGATATCGAACACATGACCGACAAGATCTTGAAAGCCATTACCACTCCCAAGGAAGTGCCCGAGATCATGCACAAGATGGCGGGTGTCACCTTTGTTCAATCCGTCGAGTCGGCGGCCTTGGCCATGGTTGTGCCCTTGTTGCTTCGTGGACTGCGAGAAAAGAACACAGCTACCAAGCGTCAGTCGGCTGTTATTATCAATAACATGAGTAAGCTCGTCGACAATCCTCTTGATGCTGCTCCGTTCTTGCCTCTCTTGTTGCCTGCTTTGGAGCAGAACGCCGAGTCCATTGCTGACCCTGAGGCTCGTGAGACCACCGAGTTGGCTGTCAAGCAATTGCAGCGCCTCAAGGCACTCGCTGATAAGCAAATGTCTGTTCGTGGTGATATTAGCAAGCTCGAGAATGAATTCAAGACTGCTTTCGGTATTCAAGACGGTGATGCCAGCGCCGAACTCGTTGTCAAGTTCGCCTCTACCATTGCCACTACCATGATGGACTTGCATTTCATGGAAGATATGCAATGGAAGAAGCACGTTGCTGCTCAATTTAGTATCTTTTGACAGTGCCAAGTGCGACGCTGCCACCGAGAAGGTTCGCGAAGAGGCTGAAAAGATGCTTGTAGTTCCCGAAGAAGACGACGAAGATGACGATGCCGAGGAATTGTGCAACTGTACGTTCACTTTGGCCTACGGTACCAAGATCTTGCTCCACAACACCAAGATGAAGTTGCTTCGTGGTCGCCGTTACGGTCTTTTGGGAACCAATGACTGCGGTAAGACTACGCTCATGAGAGCCATTGCCAACAACCAGGTCGAGGGTTTCCTGATACCGACACTGTGCGAACTGTTTTCGTTGAAGCCGACATTCAAGGTGAACAATCGCATCTTTCTTGCGTCGACTATGTCTTTATTGATCCCAAGATCCAGGCCATGGGAATTACTATGGAGGAGGTCCGAGCTGTTTTGGCGTCTGTCGGTTTCACTGAAGACGGAAAGGCCAAGCCCGATCACGCTGTGTCGACACTTTCTGGTGGATGGCGCATGAAGCTCGCTCTTGCTCGTGCCATGTTGCAAAAGGCTGATATTCTTCTCATGGACGAGCCAACCAATCACTTGGATGTCATCAACGTTGCTTGGGTGAAGAAGTACTTGAACTCGTTAACCGACGTGACATGTATCATCGTCAGTCACGACAGTGGTTTGTTGAACGACTGCTGTACCAACATTTTGTCCTTTGACAACCTCAAATTGAACACATTCAAGGGTAACTTGGATGAGTACGTCAAGGTTCACCCCATGCGCGTGCTTACTTCACATTGACGACTTCGTCCAAGATGAAGTTCAAGTTCCCTCAGCCTGGTCCGATTGAAGGTGTCAAGAGTAGGGGTAAGGCTCTCATGAAGATGGCCAACTGCACGTTCACGTACCCCAAGAACGAAAAGCCAACTCTCTTCGACATTACTGTCCAAGTGTCGCTCAGTTCCCGTGTTGCCTGCATCGGTGAGAATGGTGCCGGAAAGAGTACCATGATCAAGTTGCTGGTCGGTGAAATTATTCCTCAAGTCGGTGACGTCTGGAAGCACCCCAATGCTCGTATTGCCTACGTTGCCCAACACGCTTTCCACCACATTGAAAGCCATTTGGACAAGACACCCAACGAGTACATTCGTTGGCGTTTCGCGAACAACGGTGAAGACAAGGAAAGTTTGGTCAAGGTTTCCATGCAGTACACCGATGAGGAGATTGCTTTGCAGAAGAAGCCTTTCGAGCTGCAGATTGTCGATGAAGCTAGTGGAAAGATCACCAAGGTCAAGAAGGTTGTTGCCGAATTGGTGGGTGGACGAAAACAGAACAAGTCTAAGGAATACGAGTACGAAATCCGTTACGCCGGTTCTACCGTCGAGAACGGTGAGTACTTGCCCGCCAAGACCCTCAAGAAGATGGGTTGGGAGAAGGCAATGAAGGCTGTCGACTTGAAGCTCGCTCAGCGTGCCGGTATGTTCGTCAAGCCCCTTTCGACCAAGAACGTTGAGGAGCACTTGGAGGGCTGCGGTTTGGCTCGTGAGTTCGGTACACATTACCGAATGAGCGCCTTGTCCGGTGGACAAAGGTCAAGGTCGTTTTGGCCGCTGCCATGTGGATGCAACCGCACATTGTGATTTTGGACGAACCTACCAACTACTTGGATCGCGAGTCTCTTGGTGCGTTGGCTGGTGCCATTGAAGAGTTCGAGGGTGGTATTATCATTATCTCGCACAACAATGAGTTTGTCGGAAAGTTGTGTCCCGAGACATGGTTGATGGACGCCGGTCACTTGGAAACCAAGGGTGATGCCGACTGGATGTTGAAGCAGGACACCAAGATTCAAGATCAGGTGCAGATTACCGAGATGACGGATGCTGCTGGCAACAAGATTGAGATCCAGCAAGACAAGAAGAAGCTGTCCAAGAAGGAAGAGAAGGCACTTGTCAAGAAGATCAAGCAGAAGATGAAGGATGGAGAGAAGTTGGACACGGACGAAGAAGAGTTTGCCTTTGAAAAGGAACTTTTGTAAACTCGGCCGACAAACTAACAATAGTAATACGATTCGTTACATGTTATATTTTTATCTATATATTTCATTACGAACTCGGTGAGTAATACACCGTAGTGACAAATTTGGTCTTGTAACGTTGCGTGATTCCCAACACCATCATGTTGTCTCGAATCGCCGTGCAATACAAATGATTCAACGCCACATGCTGTGGCACTGGCAGTGCGGCTGTATCTTGCAATTGCGGTGGCTTGTTCAAAATAATGTGTCTCAAGTGCGGAGGCAGCGGAGGTGGTTCTTTGGTATAATCATCGACATCGGGCATATTGTTGGAAAATACTTCTCCATCTTGATCCGGCTGCTTCTTGGCCGACCCCGCCGTCACATTATCATCACTCAAGTCACCGTCCGAATCGGCCGAAGGCACCGAAACGATGGTCTTTCCGTACATGGCAGCCGTCCGCTCTGTTTCAAATTCTTTGTCTCCTGTATAAGCTTTAAAGCCCGTGACATCAATGAAATTGTTGATCCGTCCTTCAATGTCCGCAACCGTCGGCTGATCCGGCGCAAAGCGCCATTCGTCGTCGACAATGAATTTGAACGCATGTTTCCCACGTTTTAAATTGTGAATGTACGTAAAGTCATTTCCCGACCGGTGCATGGGAATTTGTCGACTCCAGTTGTTGAAGGTTCCGGTTATATAGACTTGTCGGCCACCGTGTTCCCATCGAAAGACCGTCGGGACGGCATCGTCGTCCAACCAATTCTCGGTATCGGTGGAGGTGGTATCCATCATGACGGTATCGCGGAATTCGTGCTGCTGGTCGGGTAACGGCTGCTGCTGTTGCTGCGGCTCGGCGCCGTAATAATCATAACTGCCCGGAATTTGTCGTGTTTCGTGCGGTTGGCCTCCCGCATTGGCTTGGAGGGTGCGTTGCCCATTTTTGTTTAATTAATTAATTAATTCGCTAGTGTAAGAGGAGGTAATATTAATTAAATAATGCACAAACGGAACGAATGACATGAAAGACTTTTGATGGATGAAACAGCAAAAGTTCGGTCACCCGAAGCGCTTGTTGTGGACGACAAAAAGAATTGACACCCCTCTGTACAAAACCTACGTGCTGCAAACGTATGTACCATGCCTACTAAAGTCGTCTGTCGTCGCTCTCATTCGAATCAAACGTACCGCGTGCAGACGACATCGAGATTCGTCCGCGTCACGTACGTACTACTGTAGCGCGGCTACCAGGCAGGGACGTACTACCGGTAGTAGGTACGGTAGCGTAGACACAAGCGCGTTTATTGTTTATTGGCTCTGCGGTCAGTGAATCTGTTAGTATTTTCTCATTCCTTTGTTACTTTAATTCATTCATTCATTCATTCATTCGATCGCTCGTTCACTTGCCCAGAAATATGATAGACGATATATTGGCCATTCAACAAGAGCGTCTGTATCAATGGGACGCATTTTACCGGTTGTTGCAAGCCCTTCCGCTCCAGGAGAATAATAATACAGAAGCCGTCGAACGACTGCATTGGCATCTCAACGCGCTTACCGATGCGAGCCGTGATATTGTGGATGCACTGCGTCAATTCTCACACGTCCAGAGTCCATCGGATCATCAATTGTGGCTCCAAAAAACAATGGCGCTTGTGCAAGACACGTTGCAACAGGAACACGAGGCGTATTACAACAACGGAGTTGGTGTTCGGCCTCAAAAGAGAGCGCGGTACTCCGTGTCGTTATCACAACAACGGCAGAGGTGATTCTCTGTGTGCGAATTTTTATATGTGAAAAGGGTGATAATATTGTCTCGTGGGTGGCCTTTGCTATTCATTCATTCGTCTATGGTGAAAATGTTAGTGGTTTCTTTTTTTTCTAAAGTGATAACTGTAAAACTACCGTAGTAACTTATCCGTCCTTGCGGAATGTCAGCGTAGATACCAAAAACAGAATCGTTCGTTGAAGCATTTTCGATAATCGACAAAAGTCTAGCATTGTCATGTTATTCGCACAGTGTTCTGAGGAAAACATTGCTACTGAGATATATTATTGCAGCAGCCAAATAGTATATCGCGACATTTTATTTAAAAATAACAATCAGGCATTCGCATCGCAAACAAACTCACTCTCCCTACCCCACCTTTCTCGCTACATTATCCTATTCGAGCTAGATCTACCTCACTCACTTACGAACTCCAGTCCCAAGGCCGTTTTCTCGAGCTATTGTCATCGGGTGATAGCGGTGACTTCCAAGAGGAATACGAGCCTGGTGCGCCGAGATCCGATCGATACGTGTCGGGTTGCCAGAAGCCGTTATAAGGTCCACCTTGTCCGCCATATTGGATTGCCATAATACCGATCGTCGTAACCAAATCGTTGCTGCGGAGGATAGTAATTGTAGTTGTTGTAGGCATCCTGTCGGCCCGAAGGGTACATGCCGTTGTAACGGGGCGGCGGCGGCATGTTGTAATAATTGTCTCTTGGGGGCATGTTTTGATAACGCGGGTCGTAATTATTTTGATTGTACCCCATTTGTCGCGGACCATTGTTGTAGCGCTGGGCGTCAAAGTCTCGACCATACCCTGTTTGTTGTTGAACATTAAATCTGGGACCCGTTGTGCCGTATTCGTAAGTTTGACCGTTTCCTGTTTGCTGATTATTATTATTTCTTGTACCGGTCGAGCCGTATGTTGTTGTTGTTGTTGAGAGTTGTTGTTATTGTCTCCCCGTAACCACCCGTTTGCTGATTGTTTCGAGAAGCGCTGCTTGGTTGTTGCGCGTCCTTCTGGTCGCGTACATTGTTCTTATTATTTCCGACAGGACTCGCTCTAGGACCTTTGCCGCCGGCCAAGACGCATACTTTTCAATGTCGTAATTACCAACATACTTTCTTGTTGAAGTCGGATCGTATACTTCTGGGCTCTGATTGTATCCTCCTTGCTGATTGTACCCTCCTTGTCTCGGATCCATTTGCCTGAGATCTATTTGGCGGGGATCCATTTGCCTCGGATCCATCTGTCGGGGTCCATGTACGGTTCTCTGCCATAAGGAACCGGTCCATACGGTGGCTCAAAGCCCTGTCGTACGGAACATTGGGAACTCTTGCTCCTTTCAAAGAATCTCCTCGATTGAAATTGGAAGCGTTATCGGACCACGAATTGGTTTCTTTGATTCTCACACCCTTCAATGTATCCGCTGGGTTAAAGACAGCGCCTTCGTCAACCGGTACTGAAGTAGAACGAGCACCACCGGATCTGTTATCGGAATATCCATTGTTTTGCGAATTGCCGCTATTGTAATTTGGATTGTCCGGTACTCTTCCCTATCACCAGGTCGTGGATACGCATCATTGTCTCGTGGAGGACCGCGGCCTCCAGGGTAGGTTTGTCGTGGGTCGTTTGACTGATCATACGGATCGTTGTTGCGAGGCTGGAACATATCTTCTGTCACACCGCGCAAAATCAAACCGTTTTCGTTGCGAAGGCGATTCACCGGGAACACCAATTCGGGTAAAGCCGCGGTCGGTCGGCGGTCCAATGTCCACGCCTTGGGAGGTGCAGCATTGTCGTCGAGTCGAGACCTTGGATCCCAGGATGCACCCGGAGGCGGAGGAAATCCGCCTCGGGGCCTCTGATCTCCGGGTCGGGGCATGGGTGGACTCACATTCCGCGGAGCCTGTCCTCCGGGGCCTCCTCGCGGTGGTTCTTTGCCCAGATTGGAGGCGAATGGAAGAGGATCACCTTCTTGATTCGACCGTCGCCGAGGCGGACCATCACTGTTCGTCCTCCCGATGGCTTACTTCCGCTGTTTCCCGAAGATCCTCCTTTCTTATTATTATTCGACGACGACGACGACGACGACGACGATCCTCCTTTACTACTTGAAGGGGACTTATCTTTGGACTCCGAAGCGTTGTCGTCGTTTTCTTTCGAATTTCTCGCTAAAGTCGGTCTTGTCGACTGTCGCCCAATTCCAATTCCTGCAAATGATGAAACGCCGTCGAGCGATAATGATAGGAACAAGAGACGATAAAACTTCATGTTTCAGCGAGCAAGTCTCTGAATAAAGGCAACAGACTTGTCGTTGCTTTTGTTGTCGTTCAACAAGAGAGGAATGAAATATTCGAGAGATGTCATCGTTCCAACAAAGGCGCGGGCTCTCGCAAAACTCCATCGCCAAAGTGGGCATGCGAATTCGCTAGCGGTTCTTATTTCGTCCTTCACGTATAAAGTGTACTACTATACCACGCACGATGATATTGACAAAAATAGAGCCTTATCCTCGCGCACAAAATGCATTGAATACGTCACATTCAAAAGGACACCAAGTGACGTACGTCTTACTATACGCTCAAATGTGCAGCTCCCATACAGTATAAGCTACAGTACGTCTCCGAGGTTGTTGCGTTTGCCTTATCGCTAACCTTAACTCATAATTGTTTTGTCGATTGCCAGTAAGACAAGTAGTTTGCCCTCTTGGCATTTTGGCGTGGGACATGGCTGTGAGCTAATAATGCTTTGGAGATGAACTAAACTAACACCTATCTGGGAATGAGGGTAGAGTCGATAAGTTGAAAAAGTTACCTGAACAACTGTACAGTTAGTAAACTTGATTGTCTTGTCGCCAAGTCATCTATTTTATTTATTGGAGTCTTGTTGCCGAATGGATCAGAGGAGCTCTCTAGCATCATACTTTGTCCATCCTATCCTCTAGAATCACTTTAATCATTTGATTAGTGGCTATTGATTATGGTGACCCCTCCGTATTGAAAGCGAGTGCTGGTCGGAAACAGGTGCCACGAAAGCCCAATCAACTTGGATGATGTGTCGGAGAAATTGCGTTCCGTGCATCCGGTTTATTGCGTCTTGCGCATCCGATTGCTCCTGGAACTCGATAAGAGCGTATTCTTTGGCAGTCCCATTGGAATTCCGATGCAGTTTGACGCTCTGCACGTATCCAAAGTCGGAAAAAGCGTCGAGCAAATCACAGTCTCTTGTCTCGCGAGGCAAGCCCCTTACAAAGAGAACCCAACCGTTGCGCGACCGTATCGGACCTGGTCTTAATCGATCGGGCTCTCTATCGCTCGACATTCTTGGTTGTGGCAACCAAGATACTACTTCAATGAATTATTATGAATGGATGGATGAAAAAATAATCGTCTTTTGTGATGATGATGACGGTGTGTTTCGCTTTGGATGAAATGGTGGGAAAACAAGTCAGTGGCAGCAGATGGCCGTCCCATTGTCTTCAACAGAAATGTACTCCACTTTCCGAATGCCACGTACCGAATAGGAGGCCTTTTCTGAAAATGGTACTGAATGACTGTGAACTTCAATGGTGACGATGGATGATACTGTCGTATGCACTTGGTAATTGCGACTTCAGTACCGAGTGCTTAATACCGGTTGCCGTTGGCGTTTCGAAAATGGAAAGTAGGAACTCTAGCTAGAGAGGAACTGGACTGTACCCTGGTAGAGAGGAACAGATCCCAATCTCATCAACCAAGTCAATCCCCTAGGCATGACCATCTAAAGAGGCCTCCTCTAACCCCTAGCATTTAGCACGACCCAAGGATCCAAGTACATTTGGCCTATCAGCACTTCCAAGTATTCAATTGTCAATAATGACCCAAGTCTCCACGCACTCATGAAACAGACCAATTAACATAAATCTCTGGCTTTATAAAAGAATGGCGCTTCTTTTCATTATAACTTTATATTGATCGAACTGGTCAGTCATGATTGATGTTCTCTAGAGAAAGTCTCGAAAACACGAACGAAAAGCTCCTCTAACGCCATCTATCAGTGTCGGAGCGGCCTTCTTGGCGACCTCCCGTACCGGAACTTCGTCCATCGTACCTGCCACCGCCAGGATATCCGCCGGCGTCTCCTCCGCCAAATCGACGCTGTTCACCCGCGCCTCCACCACCAGTGCCACTGGACTTGCCACGAAGCGCAGGTGGTACATACTTTCCGTCTTTTTTCTTTTGGGCGTCGTCCATTCGTTTGAGCTCGGCTTGGCGTCCTTTTCTTCAGCCGCTTCCTTTTCTCGTTTAGCTTCCGCGCTTTTGTTTCTCCTCTGCAGCTTTGCGCTCCTCTTCCTCGGCTATCAGTCGAGCTTCTTCTTCTGCTTGGTGCCTTGCTTCGTCCTCCTTGCGCTTGCGGGCACGTCGGAATTTGGCACGCTCGCCTCGGCTTCAGCATTTCGTTCTGCTTCTGCGCACAAAATCTCGTGCTCAGCTTCGCGCCAGGTCATAACCATTTGTTCGAACTTTTGACAATGAGAAAAGACGGAGTGCTCTTCCAGTGTTTTCTTGGCTTCCACGTCCTCTTCCCACCGCTTCTTGGCAATCTTTACCTTCTCTTCATTTTCCTGTTCATAAAGCTCTCGGTCGTGGTGTATTTTTTCTTCGTATTTTTCCTGATCAGCGGTAGTTCCTCGATACGGATTGCTCGCACCATGTAATCCAATTTTTTCGCTGCTTCTTTGGTCTTGCGTTCGGCTTCTTCCTTTTTCTTGTTGATTTTCTCCTGGTGTTCTCGTTGCAAGGCTTCTGTATCAATCTGCGAAATCTGTTCATCTGTCATGGCATCAGTGTTCTTGCCCATGGCGGTCAAAAGCGTTTCTTTTCTTGATTATCGAGCTCCTGCTGAATCTTTCGCTGTTTCTCAAGTTCACGAAGTCGCTGTTCACGAGCAATGCGCTTTTCTTCTTCTGCTTTGCGAGCTGCATCTTCTTCGGCCTTTCGTTGTGCCGCTTCTCGCAATTTCTCTTGCACATCACGTTCCGCTTGCTCTTTGCGTTTTTCAATGATCTCTTTGCGTCTCAACAAACCGGCATGATCCTCGTCGAGCGCATCTCGGATACGCTGGTATTCACTTGAGCGGTCCGCCAATGCGGGAGGATTGATACTTTTCGAGACTTGCTCCAACGACTTGCCCAATACCGTCAACTGCGAAGAATCCCAATCGGTGGTGGTGCCAAATCGTAAGCAACCTGCACGGTGGTCGATGCGGACTGTAATGGCTTTGGTCTGGGTAAACTGAACCAAGCTCTTCTCAATTTGATGAAAAGTAATACCAGTAGTCAACTTTTGCAAGTATTCCAAGCTGACAGTGTGATAAGCTTGATTGAGATTTACAATCAAACGAAGAAGCAAAACGTTTTCCAAAGGCTTCACGTAACGTCCCAACGTATTGTCTGTAATGGCAGTATCTTGGTCGTATGTCGAACCGACTTCTTTCTGCAAGCGTTCCAACAATGGCTGTGTCTGCTCAACCATGATCACAGGATCTTGCGTTTGTTCCAGCAAATTATAGAGGTCTCGAAGATAATCTGGAACCTGGTCCAACAGGTTCTTGCTCTTGATTTCTTGAAGCAGGACTTCACGAGTGGGATGACGCGTATGGAAACCAAGCAGCACTGCCATGCGTGACATCTTCTGCTTCATAACGTCGTCCTGAAAGACACCTCCACTACTCGAGTTGTAGTTCGGCGGAATGCACAAGGCAGCCAACAACACTGCACTCGCCTGACGCTGTTTCATTTCTTCACTCATACCTCGGTGAAATTCGCGGCACAAGCTGTAGTACTTGTACCAGGCGAATGCGTGGAATAAGTAGTTCTCCGACACCCAGAACAATGTGGTAAGCTTTTCGTAGTAAGTAGCCATCAACTTGGCTTTGGGCGGCGTTTTACCACGACCAATCTGTAAAATGTTGTAAATATCCTCAACTGTGCGAAAGCCTTCCGTGTAGCGATGCAAAACGCTGGCCGTTTCCAACTGTGCAAAGCGAGTCTGCAGATGTAATTCGACACTCTCTTGCGACCATCCTTCCCAGCCGCGAACCTGAACAGCGCGAAAGAGGTAATATTAGTGAGACAACCTAATTAAGGAGAAAACAATCGTTTCACCTGATCCGGAGGAAACTAACCTTGTTGGATTTGACCTCCTCATCACCGCCGTACTGACGCAAGTTTCCTAAATGAAGACGAAGCATATCGCACAAGTGACGAAATTCCATACGACGTTTGTACGTTTGGCAAAACTGCAAAGCGTTCTGAGCAGCCGCGTGATAAACGAACTCCAACTTTGAGTTGGATCGCAAAATATCGAGGATGGCGCGGTACGTTTCCCACAAGAACTTGAGCGAAGGGAGCAACACCGTAGAATCACGTTGCGATTTGGCTGGATCGGTGCTCATGGTGCTCAACAAAATCGCTTGTGGGCTTGCCGCGAAACCTTCTTCTTCGTCATCCTCCTCCGCGGTTCGATTCTCGAGCTCCTGAGCGAATTTCTGCGCTTCATCGCACTTGCGCTCCGCTTGCTCCATCAAATAACGAATCACCTTTTCGAGAGAGCCTGGTGCTTGCGACTGAGCCAAGTTACGATACTGGTGCAATCCATCCTTGGCTTCGCGTGATTTGTGAAGATCCAAGCACAAATCGAGGTACGTAATCATGATTTGCTCGTACGCAGGGCTCCATGTGCGATTGCGGCGATTGCTCAACACCTCGTGTAACAAAGCGAGTGCGGTGTCCTCCTGTCGGATTTCCGCAGCTCGAGAGCCCGTCGGAGGGCTAATTCCGGCTTGTAATGAAAACTAGACATTCTTGCGTTTGTTTCAAATAAGGGGTCTCAACAAATGCAACAGCATGTTATGAGCAGCAAGGATTTCCTCATTGTCTCCCTTCTAAGCTCATATCCTATTCGTCTCTTCTAAGCTCATATCTCTATTTCGGAGGGGTCACGAGTAAACCGGATTCTCGTCAAAGTTCTAGGCCAAGCTATCGTGTTATCATCATCTAGAAACCCGGAATAAGCGACGGTATTTTAAAAACCTTTAAGGCGTAAGTAAGTAGCAACTATAAGCATTGGGTTGTTGGTAGAACATATTCTTTTAGACTAATGCTTGCACATGTTTACTATCGTCATGCGTTTCACTGCCGGCATAGGTTTTCCAATGCAGAGCTTGCAGTTTCGTAGGTACGCTGACTTTGGTATAATTCTCATTACTACGAATAGCATTGCACATGAAGCAGAGTCGATGCTTCAATCGATTGCGTACAGAGCGTGGTAGTGTCAGATATTCTTGGCCTGCAAATCGATCGCCCACGACGGGACAGCCAACTATCGTCCGAAAGTAGTAGCAGATGGCGCTCGTCGCACTCGGTATGGATTTGTTGAGTATTATAGTAACTGTTGAAAGGTCTTCGGTCTGCTCAAGACATTGGATTGTTGCCGATACCATTTCCTTCGACTGGACTTGCTTCCATCGTCGAAGGTCGCCAACAGTTATCTCCACGGCTCCATCGATTTTGGTTTCCCATGGACTAAGGCAGTGAATGTATGCTCGACTTCTGGAGGCGGACTCGGTAATGGCAATGCAACAAGTAGACACAAACCAGAGCACCCAGTGTCTAATTTACTGATCGAGGTATAGCTTCTCCTTTCTTGCGCCGATACAAGGGCAACCAGCGACTCTGCTGTATCATTGCAGCGCATTCCTACCGGCTTCCAAGCAACGATGGCCTGGTCATTCCACCGCTCAACTATTTCAATCGATGACGCACTTTGACATGCTTGTGCTGTTTCCACTTCGATTCTGTCATTTTGGCGTAGGATTCGACTCGAGTCTGTTGCTCCATGGTCATTCAATTGTATTCTTCCCGTGGTAATACAATCTTGCGCCTGTCGCTTTGAGTACTTCATTACGTGCTGGAGGAACCATCGAAGTCGTTTTCCTTCGTAATCCGCTGCCACGTCTAACACAATCGTCGAGTTCCTGCCTCTATCTCGATCTACAGTGATTTCTTGTGCTTGTTTATCGCAAAACGCAGTATGGTTGTTGTTGTCATCTTTAGTAGTACAAGATGAGACGGGCTGGTTGTGTTCCCCCTTTCATTCAAGGGGTAGGTCACAGGTAAAGAGGGCGCCACGCAATGATCCCTTAAAGCAGCCAAGCTACCAGCATCGTGTCCGCAAACAGCACAGATGGTTGTTGTCGTGTCCATCGACTTTTGATCAAAACGGTTTTCCCAGTTCAAACTCCTCTCAAATAAATAATGCTTACTGCCACTGAGATCGACGGCAGGACCTGTGAGAAAGGTCCGCTGATGAGTATACCCGTACTTGATGAGCCAATGTTTGCTACCAGTCTTCTTTCGCAGAACTCTCTTTGAATAAGTTGGATTCTGAACCAAAGACTCATCAAAGTTAAGAAACAGGTGGTGAAATGGCTTCGATACTGATATTTCGAGTACTTGTTTCAGACCAGCTTTTCCGGTGGCCTCTTCTAATCGCCAAGAAATATGTTGACTTCCGCATAAAGCAATATGCACGCGAGGAGAAATTACTGACGCTGACGCAAGGTAGTGAGCCAGTAAGCAAAAGTGTCGCTGTCGGTGGAGCTCTCGTCCTTTTCGTGGTAGTCACCCAGATGCGGATGATGAAAGACTACTAAGTCAAAGGAGTCAGCATGGAATATAGAATGTAGCTGCGTCGCGTCGATGCCGTATAAAATAGCAGCAGCCTTTTGTTCGAGTTCTTCGATGAGTGCATTCGGATACGTTCTCAGTAACGCTTCCTTGCTGTTCAAAAGACTTGTCGCCGTTACATCCAAGCTGGGATATGCTCTCGTCAGTGCTGTCGAAAGCGACAAGTCACCGTCTCCGACTGTCAGTATCTTCATCGTTCATTGTTAAGTGTCAATGATTACATTATTTTATTTTATTTCCGTAAGTCGCTTTATTTAATATTCAGCTTGCTACTTGTTGGCTTTCGCCCCAGCTTCGCGTTTTTCCGCGTAACCATGGAAAAATGTTTGTCGCAGTGTCAACAACAAGTTTGTCGCATAGGCTATGCGGTGTGGGAAATTTTGTAAAGAATGCAACTCAATTTACTCCATAGTAGTAGTAGTAGTAGTAGTAGTAATTCCTGTCGGCAGGAATCCGTAGCCAGAGCATCCGGGATTGACACTTCGATAGACGGGGACTTGATAAAAAATCCAAGATGATCGTCATTCCGCTTACTGTACCAGGGACCAGGGCATAGGGCATAGCCTATGAGATTGACCGTGGACGTGGACTACGTTCTACGTTCGTGGACTTTGTATTTTCATCGGAAAGCGGGAAAGATATCTTAACACTTATCCACTTATCCGCTCATCACTTTATCAACTACCAGGTATTTATAACTTCTAACTAATAACTAATAAGGTACTTTTGCGCAATTGGCAGGACATCGGACACCGGACGCAAGACGCCAGGGATTCAGGATTCAGCAGAACTCTTGATAAAAGGTAAAAGGTACTCCGAGTACAACACAAAACACAAAAACAAAGTTCGGTGAAGATAAAGAACAATGTCTTATCACATTCGCACGTCTGAGCCATGGACAACGGACATTGTTCATTGTTCATTGTACATTGTACAATCATCAATCATCGATCATCGCCCATCAAAACTGTCAACTGTCAAAGCACACTCATCACTCATTGCTCATACAGACATAATTCGCTGTGTCCCATGTCGGCGTTCGGCGTGTCGGTCTTCAGCTTCAGGTCTTCAGCCTTCCAGACCACCTTCTGACCATCTCTCATCTTCGTACACTATCTTGTATTGTACAATTTTTCTTCCGCAAACTTCTCCGTTCTCCGCGGTCCTGTCTTGCACGTTTGTTCAAGTACAGAAGTCTATTCCCCGAAGGCGACTTATGACGAGGAACGAGGAACAGAAAACAGAACACGGAAGGGCCGTGTCCGCCTAGCGGGATTACAAGGAGGTTCCACGATACAAGAAGTGTACACCGTGGATTGCGGCTTTCCGAAACAAAAGTCTTCGAGACGCCAAACAAAAAACTTTTGCTCGGTTCTCGATTGCCCCTCTTACTCACTTCTCGTCAAAGATTTTCACAAACAATAACGACTTGAATAATATGCCGCCAGCTTTGTCTCGTATTGATGGATGTATTGGATCTAGTGGAGAAATGGACCATACAGAGATATCGAAAAGGGTTACGCCTCCTCAGTCTCCAGTGCGACAGTTTAGCAAGAACAAGGATTGCAATACGATCGGACACTTGGCTACACCTTTGCCAAGCTTTCAAAATGCTTTAAACGAGATTGGTAACGTTCAGTGCGACTGTGTTGGAAGCGATAATGATCAAAAAGACATCAGTCAATATCGATTCAGTGCGCATGGCCTTTCGCCATCCCAAGAGGGAAGCAACAGGCTCAGTATTACTTCTCCGCCCAGCAAACCTGTTCGTCGAAGAAGTAACGATGGAGATGATTCACGGAATGCTAGTTTTATGAGACCGATAGAGAAGCACTACCACTTCTTCTCGTGGATGACGACAGCACCGTTCCAAGCCAGACTCAGCTCGTCCGATGCTCAACATATCCTATAGCAGCGGGCCGCAGCCCATCAAGTCCATTTGTAATCAAAACTCGGTCTTTATCTCCTCAACAGAAAAAGAAAATGACAGTCAAAGCATCCACTGCTCTTCCTGGTGTCATTTTCGTATCCAAACAAGAAGAAATGCTGTTCAGTGACGATGATACCTGGGCATCCGAAATCACTATTAGCGAGGAACACTGTTCCATTGCGGGCCCTATCACCATCAAAACAAAGTCCTATTCGATGATGAGTGAGAAAAGTTCAACTCAATCTCCATCCAAGCCAATCCGGAGGAGTTTTGCTGATGACGTTCCTCCTCGGAATGCGTCATGGGTGTCTTCTCCCAAAATGCTTCCTGATATCGCAACGCCCCTAGTCGGCCCAAATGAGACGAATTGTTTCGCTCTCTCTGAAAACCAAAATAATGCAATCTTTCCTTCACCTTTGAGTACGCCTTCTGGCAAGACGCCTCGATCGCATTCGATAGACACCGATTTGCTACAGTCCTCGATAGACTCCGCGTTGACGCGAAGATAAGAAGTGCAGATATCGCGAAGCCAAATCTTTCTCGCGCCTCGATTGACAAACTGGGAAGTCCTGTGCCTGATCATCCCCAGACGCCTCACAAGAATATGTTTTTCCGCAATTTAACGTTGAGCAACAAGCAGGTAAAACATTCGAGCACATGCAGACGAAAGCGGAACGATAAAAGTCAAAGATTTCCGGAAGTAGTGAGAAATGAATGCTCAACAGCCGGATACCATGACAAGAAGCATCGCCTTGAACTTGCGATTAAATCCCGAAAGCAGATTTCTGAGGACGCCTGTTCTTCTATTTCAAGATGTATGTCTCAGCAATCTCTTTCTCCTTGTGATTCAAAGTGCAGTTCTACCTTGCAACGAAGCTGCCGCTGGCACTCATCTCCAATCGTGAAAGTGAAAACTTAGTCAAAAGAGTATGTTCCTCTGAGCACATGCCAGGTAAACCGCGAAGAAGTTCTAGCAAGAGAGATGACATAGCTTGCAAGGCTCGGTCAGTATTGAGAAATTCACACTCGTGCAGACCAAGAAGGCCAGTCCGCAGCGTTGATGTCGAACGTTTGGATCCTTCGAAAAGCGAGCATCATATTAAGGACGTACATAGTGAAAGTCTCCATCTCCCGGTTCTTTCGCATTTGAAAGGTCCTGTTCCTCAAAGCCTGTCCATTTCGTCCTTGTTCATCCATTGCGACCGCGGAACTGATAGAAAAGGCAGTTCTTGTTCGAATAGTGTGGTTCCGGCGGCGAACATCTGGGAAAGGACGACGTCTGGTAATAGCTTGAAAATATGCAACGACGTCGGCTTCCACCAATTTGTGCCTCGATGGCGATCACGGCTCATGAGTTGAGAAAGCTACGACCGAGACCCATTGAGGACGGCCTTTCGGTCCTTGAGATTCT
The DNA here is from genome assembly GCA_026008555.1 of Fistulifera pelliculosa. Lineage (NCBI taxonomy): Eukaryota > Bacillariophyta > Bacillariophyceae > Naviculales > Stauroneidaceae > Fistulifera > Fistulifera pelliculosa. The sequence continues at coordinate 17,176 of BROJ01000063.1, read as the reverse complement.
ATCGACAGTCGAGGCTGGGTTTTATGGGGATTAGGACTACCAGATATTCGACCACTGGAACCTTCGCGAGTACCTGAAAGCCGCCTTTCACTCTCGCTGCCACTTCAACGCGGTCTAATCTTTTAAGTACAACCGTCTTAGTCTCGAGTAGTTTATGTAAGGAAAGTTATTAGTAATCCAGAAAAGTGAAGCGCCGCCGTTTTGTTAAGCGAAAGGAAAGCGCTGCCGCCCTCATTAACGGTATAAAAAACTTGGTTCGCATTTCATCTTCACTGTCGTATACGGGTAAATCCAAGGAGTTGAAACAGGTATGAGCGGACATGAGCGCACCCTTCGTCCCGTTTGCTTTGTGAATACTAAACTTTTGGATTCCACGCATACCCTGGAGCTCCGCAAAACCAGCCAGTGGAACCTTCGACGATCCAGTGACGAATTGCAAGAAGGCAGCTTTTCGTTACGTGAAAGCGAAAACATGATTTTCCAGAACCATTCGATCTGCTCGTCAGTTGCTTTCCAGCCAACGTATTCGGTGTTTGCTTTTAAGTCATCAATGTCGATGTCGGGCATCCCAGAAATCAGCAGTTCAAGCTCCCGAGGGGTGAAAACGGCAATCAATTCCGGGCTGACAAGCTCGTAAAATCCGTCCAAGTAGGCTTTGATTTGGTTTTGAATTGCAGTCGTCATACGATGCTGACAAACAAGCCTGACATACTTCTCTTTGCTTTCATCCGACACGGGAGTTTTCGTCCGTTTGGAACAAGATCTATGACCTGGCTTCTGCCGAATGAATGGTCTTCGATGCTAAAAGTAAGATCCAACCCAATATCCTCAAGAGGATATTCCAAGATTGTCTTCAAGTTTCGGTAGTAATCCGGGTCAATGGCTTCCATATCCTCGTGAGTTGGTTCTACGCCAAGCATATGTTTGTAGAGGCTACGTGTGAAATGAGCATCCAGAAGAAACCCGTCCACAACTGCCTTGCCAACGATCCGTCCAACAAACCGAAAGTAGCTGAGATGGTCGGGATTAATGCTACTGTTGGGATTCGGCTGAAATGTACAGCCATCTTCTGTTGCGGTAAATAATGCGTAGTTGGGGTTGAAGATCTCCTTCGCAAGAATAGCAAAGAACTCGCGTGATAGACCTCCTGCATCAATGCCTTCCTCGTCCCTGAAAGTTATGTGAAGGCGACCACGCATTTCTTCGGCGTTTCGAAGTCGGAGTTGATGATATGCATCCTCGAAAACGTACTTACGTCTGATTCCAAGCCTCAAACTCTGGTGGCCATGACGCCTGTTCACTTGCTGACGAAGGCGTCGCACTTGAGATCGAAACCACTGCCGTTTGACGTCGAAATCAAGGAATACACGACATCGTGGAACCTGGACCAAGCATTTCAGCGCTTTGTCCAAAAGGCCCGCGTTGTTTCGAACAAGCGCATTTAGCAACACTTTGTGTCTGGACACAAACGCCAAGACATTTTCCCTCCAACAAGGTCTTTGAGGCGAATTTCTTGCTTTGCTACCCCGTCGAGATCATCGCTTTCGGCCGGGCGGGTAGCACTCGCATTCGCAACAAAGAACGCCTCAACGCTTGGAAGGAATCGGGTGAGTAAACCAGCGGCGGTGTTCCGTAGTTGTTTTGCTTTTTTTGCCGTTCTCGTCGCCGTTCTCGTCATCTTCGTCTACAAGATCCACCGAGTCTTCAATAGATTTAACTCCTTCAAGTACTTGGACATCTGTAAGACACGCGGAAAGTTCCTCCCATAATGCATCGAATTCCATTTGGCGAAGCAGATGGACGAGCTCATCTGTTACAAGTACTGTGCTCTCTCCTCTTCTAGTGATCTCATCGCCTCCGTCAGAGCACAGCGCTTGCAATGTTTGTAAGACTCGCAATAGTTTGAGCTCACTGGTGCTAGTTGACAGAGTGATAGAACTTAAAGCCCCTGCATCTTGATTCGATAATTCTTGTAGGACACCTTTTGGATTCTTTTCCAGTAGCTTTGTCTGAGCCAACGACGCCTCAATGCGTATCTTTAGACTTCGTAGATCGCGCAGCGCGTCAATGCCTAAACCGTGCGCAACAGAAGCAAGTTCAGATAAAACATAGCCCCTGTTACTTTCTACTCTGCACAGCCTTCTCACTATGGTGTTCACTTTTGCAGAAGCCGAATCTCTGCAACTGTCCATTCGTAAGATAGAACATAGAAGCTGCAGATGTGAAGGAGGCACGACTACCCTCGGTACATCGACGTAAATTTTCCTGAAGCCTCAGCTGCATCCACATCACGTTGCGGTAATTCAGTCTCTTCGTCTGGTGACCTCGCAACGTGAGAGAAAGGAGAAACAGCGCCTTCCAAAATGGAAAGCAATTGCTCAAGATTAGTGGAACTTTGAGAAATCGTCGGTTTGCCTAGCAGCCCGATAAGATGCTCAATCGGTGCCTCTTTCGAGTCTTCACCGTTGGGTAAAAGTGTTTGGAGACAAAATCTCGGCGAGTTCTTGCAAAGCTGCATAATTGTGTCCAGTAACCTCGTGGCCACGATTGGCGGTAGGGTAGTATTGTTAAACTGGGACACAGACGGGAGGTTAGTGGCGATATCGTTTGTATTGCCGGAGTAACGATGTCTAACCAGTGACGCCGCCGCAGTCACGTTGAAAGCTTCAGCTTCTAAAGGGTCGGGAGTAGCTCCCAATAGACAGCATGGGGAAATTCCGATACGTCCGTGAACAAAGTATCCATCGCTTTCCGCCATTCATCTGATGAAGAATACGTTAAGCCAAATCTTTCCACAGCAGATAACACTTTTGTTGGCTCCTCGTCAAGTAAACCCAGAAAAGCGGCAAGAAACAACTCCCGTAAATTCAAGTTGGTGCAGAAGTTTTGAATTACTTTCTGCATGAGTCGCTGCGGGCGCACCGGGAGACGAGGAAAAAAGCTTCAAAATAAGTTTCACGTCAGTCATACAAACTGGAGAAGAAAGGGAGCTGGGCAAGTAAACAGTTTCGGGTGAATCCTTCTCAACCTTGAATTTGCCTGTTTTCTGCCTTTTTTTCTGTCCTGCCGTTTCACCAGCACTTGCGCGTCCTGTTGCACCCAGCCCTGACGTTTCCGCACCATTATCACCAATTGCACGATCTTGCTGTGTCGCGCCGACGTTATCAGCCAAAAATCGACCATCTCTGAGACCTGAAGCTCTGTCTCGTAAAAGCTGAGCTTCGGCAACTATATCGGGGAAGGCTACTGAGAACACTGCTATCCGCAGTAAGGAGAACTTCTTCCCTAAGTCCTGGAGCTAGTGACGCAATGAAGCTGGCAGTGTCCATCTCTTCAGCATGCGATGGGTCCGCAGCCACCTCATGTTCACTTTGATGTCTAGCGCGTTCTCGCTCCATCCTGTCCTGCTCAATGATATCCCTCCTGATATCTTCTGGCAGCTCTGCAAGCACAGCCGGGTCCAGCGACGACTCGCGGAGTTGCATCTCGAGCTCTTGAGTGGCATTGTACTGTGAAACACAATCAAGCTGCATATCCGGAGGTAAACTATTGAAAACTTCAGAATCAAAACCTGGAGGGCAAACTAAACCGTTGACATTTTCTGAGTGGGAGGGTGCTGTTCGGTCGGACTCCGCACTTTGAGCAGCCTCTGTAGAGTCCGCTGGTGTAGGACTTTCATCACCGTTGTCTTCGTTGATTGTATCTTCGTCTGGAATATCGTCCGCAGACTCTCGAAGCGCACTGGCACTGGCTTGCCTTTCAAAAGATTCCGCGCCAGCAAATGGTCTTTCGGCCAAAGGGATGTTTTCTCCGTCGTGTGGCGAGAGCCGAAGACCAGTCTCCAGGGACGATGCTACACGCTCCCCTTCACTGCGCACACTCTCCTGTTCATTATCGCCCGCACTATTGGACAAGGCAGGGTCGTGACTTGGAGGTAGGGAGATAGGGCCCTCGCGGTCTGATGGATTGTCAAAAGCCTCGAGTTCATGCGCAGAACGCGCTGCTGTCGCCTGCTCGTCCGATGGTCTTGAAAGACTGCTTGCCTCTCTCAGCGCTTGTTCGAAAGCTGAGCTGAACTCCTGCGCTGACGCGTCAACAGGTAGACCATCGTCCGTCCATCCGATCGGTCGAGGAACATTTCTGTCACCGATTCCGCCAAATGGAATGCCCATGTTCGTTCTATTCGACCTAACAATGTTTCCATTGGAAGTAGACACTAGGTAGCCACCGGATGGAAACGTTGAGTTCGTCCAATCACCAGCTCGGCGAGTAGCCATCTGCCCTCTTCGAGTTGCGCGAAGCCCGTGGGGCAGGAGGTCCGAGACCAATGAATTGATTGGTGGAAGATCTACTCCACATAGAAGGGGTGAAGGGAAAGTTGTGTGCGTGCGTTTGCTGACGATGCTGGGCCACCTGGGAAGAGCTGCAAATCAAGCTGAGTAAGATGAATTTGCATGTTGGCACTCGTATCATCGTTGTGGTCTCGACTCGGGACTAATTCATAGTTTCTACTCCCAGAGGTAACGGAGGGGCCACCATAAACATACTCCATTGAATTAGCCTCGCACCAGTGTCCACCTCTGCCAAACGCTGAGTAACCGACATCTGGACGACTGCGCTGGTGAATATGAGGCAAAGTTCCTGTGAGGTCATTGCGCTGTTCTGCACGATTCGACCGCGCGTCATCTACAACGCGAATCCGGGCTCCATTGACGATAGCAGTCCTCAAGCTCCGACTTCCTGTCATCAAGCGAATGCCCAAAGACCCTTCTATTTCCGCAAGCGCTTCGGAGCTAATATCAGTATCTCTCAAGAGAGTCCCAATCATAGCTTCAGCTGCATCGATAACTCCGTCTTGTCGAGTTTCAGAGGCACCTTGGTCCCCTTAGCATTCCTCCAAATCCCGTTGATTCGATACGTGTCCAACCGTCCTCTAGCTCCTGTCCGATGCCATCAGAACCTTGTCCTCGTTCTTCATCATAGTCCATCTCGTCTCCATCGTTTCCAGTTCCTTCGTTGTAATTATCGCCATAATCAACTGTCCATTGCTCTTCATAATCGATAGCATCGCTCTCGTCCTCAGATGACTCGTCCATTTCGGAAAGTTCTTCGTCTTCTTCTATTCCAGAATCATCCGACCCTCGGTATCACTAGACTCATCAGACTCAATACTACTCTCGTCGTCATCCTCGTCCTCTTCCACCGAGTCTTCATCATGTTCATCCATTTCGTCGAGTGCTCCATTATCTTGCTCTGCAATTCCAGAAGCGTTGACAGCTATATCGAAAGACCCGCCACCATCGCGATCGGGCATAGTATACTCAATTGTGGGGAGACCGTTTTCTTGCTCTTTCGGAAAATGATCCGATTGTGTGGCTTTACCGTCCTCTGACTCTTTTGCGTCAGTTCATGTAAAGCACTGGTCACAGCAGGGCGTGTTAAGATCTCAATAGGATATAGCAACATACTGAATGTGCTTGAGGCCATCGGATGGGACAAGTTTACACGATTCAGCGCATAAAGTAGCGAGTGGGCCATCCCGTAATCAAGCATAACTCTAATGGTCTCCATACTGAGAGAAGCTGAGCCTTCCAAGTTTCGCCCGTTGCTTCGGGGAGCGGCGAAGCCAAGACATAACTCTCCCCATGCTTGAAGGGCAGACAGCTCTAAATTCGCACGATCTGAGCATTCAGATGATTCGATCGACGAAAGGGGGCATGTCCTAGTCGCCCACCACTGAGGCAGAAGACTAAATCAGCGATAACACGCTTACGACCTTCACCAGGTCGAGCGACAAGAGCGGCCAAAACACGTGAAGCGGTCTGTGATATTTTCAGTACACGGAACGCTCGGGCTTTTTTCTCTTGAATTAGAAGAGGTTCAACTTTATCATCTTTCTTGCGACTCCATAGTTCATGGTCGTTCCTAATAGACCAGCGATCTTGAGGTAACAATTTATGAAGAATAAATGTGATAAATGATTTCGGCGGGCTAGGGCACCCTCAAGCGCATGGACGAAACGGACGGTGGCTTTCTTCCCACGGTTTGGTCTGTAACTGTGAACAACTGACGCACATGCCGGAATGGCCAAAACCAAGTCGGCCAAAATTTGTAGCAGATCTGCTGCCCAAAGAAAAGTAGTGTTTTCATTTTTTGAATGCAGCGTAGGTTCATCGGCTGACATTTCTATAATCGTATCGATTAGAAGGCAAGTGATAATTGACGTGGGAGTGTCTTTCATGGTATGCAAATGCTTGTGATCAGACTTATCCTTTTGGGAATTCTTTCTTGAAAGGGAATTCCGTTTCGACTTGGCTGGAAGCTTCGCTTTCGCTTTCGATGGCGACGAATTTCTATTTGACAGAGCACCGGTTGTGATGCTTGGTTCCTGCTTATTCGCCTTGGTCAAGGCTGAAAGTGACTCGACTCTGCTTTGCCTGGTCTTTCCTTCTATTAAACTTATTCGCAGAGCTCTGCTGTCTCCCTGTGCATGGTCTACTTGTACACAAAGAGCAAGAGCCTTCAGAAATGAGTACGGGTCTCTATACAAGAGTGGGGTGACAGCGTCAAGTAAGGATTTCAATGGAAACGACTTCTGACCTGCACCGATCTTCTTGCCTATCTTTGCAGCCGTGGTTCGTATTTCATTCTCCATTGCTGCTTGCAGAGAAGCCTCGTCCTCCATAAATCGACGGAGAATCAACGTGATAAGTCCCGAGTTTCCAGTGAAACGAGCTTCTTGCGGAAGCTTCAAAATAGAATCAACCATCCCACAACGAAGGCATTGAGCGGATATTTTGGAAAAATGACAGAGGCGTAGCATCAGAAGGAGGGCCGCTTGTGCCAGACCCGGGGACAAAGTATTTTCTTGTGAATAATCGACGAGAAGACGTCTGCAAATGGCGACGCAGGGCTGGAGCAGAGCTGTCGGAAGGAGAGGGAAAAATGCCGGAAGTGATGCTAGAGAGTTCTCCTTCGGTACGACCTTTTCAACATTTGCACCACCACCACCACCCTCATCTCTTCTGTCAGTTGACATGTTTGCATCGCCGGCCATCTCCTGTTTTCCGTTTATCAATGAAAACACCGAGCCCGCAGTGCGCGAGAATTCCGCAATGTTGTCATTATGATCTTGACAGACGCGATCGAAATCAGTTTCTACGTCATTCGCTCCAGTTTCTTCGTTCAACAACGCAGCGCTTGGCTGAGCCATGACATCAAGAAGCAGTAGCGACGGAGTCACCCAAGCGGGAATCGAATGTAGCGAGTCGTCGGATCCGAGATGAGCCGACATGCACGCAGCGAGATCGGAAACGATGTTAAACTTGAGAACAGAAAGCCTGGTTCGTGGATGAGCGCGGGTAAATAGTACAGTGGCATGGCACAATGATGCTATGCCTCTTTCTTCGTCTTTGTCAATCATGCGTGACTCAATCTCTTTCCCTTCCTTCTTGCAGATCTTTTCGCGCAAACCCCAAGAATACGATTCAAGACATCTTCACGTTTCTCAGGATATTTGTGGCAGAAATCCAGCAAAAAAGATGTCAAAACAACAGTAATAGCTTCTTCTTCACCGTCGCCGGCGTTCTTTCCATCTATTTTGCCACGTTTTTCATTATCTTCAAGAAGTTTACAAGCTACGTGTGGAATATCATCGACCCAAGATACCAGTGAATTTTTGATTCGATCCAATTCAGCCTCTTTGCATGACATTTGCACTTCAGTCACTTCAGTGGACTCTGCTTCTGTTTTTCAAGAGAACTGGGAAGGTCGCAGGTATCGGCCGTTCTAGCTGCTCCGTCACTCGTCGTCTCTACACCGTCCGTTCCGCGAGAGTCGGTTGGTGGTTGGGCACGTTGTGACCTTTCGGCACGACGGCGTTCAACCGATTCTGAGCTCGGCGGAAAATGCGAAAGCGCGTAGTCCATAGCTAATTCAACTCTGTTTGACCTTATATTCTCAATAGCATCGATAGCGTGGTCGCGCGTAAACCCCATTTCCATTAGTCGACTAATTGCTTCTTCACTTGCCTCGAAGACGTCCTCCTCTTCAGTTGCAGTTTCTTCTTCATTCCTCCTGTTACCAATGCCAGATATTAGATTCCTACGATCATTCTGATCACGAACTTGCGGATCCAAAGAGGCTTTTTTCTTAGCCGCTTCCTCAAGGCAGATGAGAAGATCGCCAACCAAACTTGTTATGGGATGTGTGATAAATGAAGGGACGTTTCTATTCGATCATCAAGCCAAAGCCCTTTGATAATATCCGAAATCGAGAGCTGCAGAAATCTTGCCACGGATTCGGGAAGGAAAAGGACTTGCAGCTTTGTCTTCCGACTGAAATCGCTCGAGACCGTCAACACAGGTAAGTGTTCCCGCATCTTTCCAGTTCATACGACTCATAATTGAAGCGGCAGGAGAAGAAGCCACAGGAGTGGATATTAGTTTGCGAAGCAATGCAACGGCAGGAGGGAAGCTTGCCGCGACGCTGCGGTTGACAAGTCGTTTCTCTTCCTGTGAATTCGTTTGAGATGATTTACTCTTGCCCGCGAAGTCGCGGAGTCCATGGTCCAAGACAAACCGTACTGCGTCGAATAAACTGAGCCGAGGATCATCGTTTGTAGGGGATCGTAACAAGACGAGATCAAGTTCACAAGCAAAGGAAAATTTATCGCCCGCCGTTCTCTTCGGTCCTCGAAAAGCAGACATAAATGTGGTTGATGATGCAGCTGAGATACATCGCTACACCATCAGGATTCATTGAAGGTCTGCCATGCGTACCCCGAACGATAGAAACAACAGCTGGCAAAGATAAAGCGTCGTTTACATTTTTGGCAAGGGCCCCAGTGGTCCAAGCTATGTGAGCTCCAACTGTACCTTCGTCAAAAGATACAGCTCGAACTTGTAAGGTACGAATGCCCTGCGTCATCAAGCGCGACAACGAACTATAAAGCTCGGCGTATCCTGCTTGACCCCGAGCTAGCACACCAACAGCCACTGTCTGCAGGTCCGGTACACCGGCTTCAACGCGCTTTTGAGGCTCAACCGAAGAGTTCTCCCCATCATCGTTCTCGAGGTCAAGCGATTCATCGGTATCCCAAATACTAAGTACCTCTGCTATGGGTTCCCGACCATGTCCGCGCGTCATTTCTGACACCCAGCCGCGCCTCGTGCGATACCTCATTATTCCAGAAGAGTTGATGCAGCGATCAAAAGCTTCTATAACTTCTCCCATTTCCAAATTTCCGATATTTGCGCAGGAGTCGATGTCAACACCATCCCGTAGAACAGCTCCTTCCGGGCAAACTATTCGGAGCTTATAACGCCTCGCTTTCACTCGTTGCGTCAGCCGTTCAACTTCACCGTCTTCAAACCACCCTTCAGTCCGTAAACGACAAACATCGAAAATAGCCGACCGGTGAAATTCAGAAAGCCGTGAGAGAACCTTCTCAAAATCAACAGATGATATCTCCTTTTCCACTCTCTTTCCGAACGGCTCCATCCAGTCATATCTTGACTCCTTTGCGATGCAGCTTTTATTGCCATTGCGACGATGTTTGTAATCCACTGGATTTGTGCCACATGACGCAAATACGCTGAAAGACGCTTTGCTTCATGCACTGGTAACGGCTCGTTGCCTGCCAGATACGGCTCTCGGGAAATAAGTCAATAGCGGAACAATTAAGATCTGACAGTAGCGCCTGTCTGCTTAGGTCAAAGGCATCAAGGTATGAATTCGCTACAGTACCTATCTTACGGATGAGCTTCAGCGTATCATAGCGGATGTATAGACTTTTCAAGGCAACCGACAACGACTCTTCCAGCGTAGAGTGGTGTAACGTTCCAACAGACGGTGAACTCATCCCAGATACATGGGATAAAATTGCAATCCGCATGGCATCGATGCAGGAAAAATCTTCAGTAAAGCGTCTAGTCCACCAGCTTCGACAAAAGCTTCACAATGGTCCTCGTTGTGGAGTATTTGCTCAAGCAACTGCGAGAAGTTCATTACATATTGAATAAGACACGTTCGCATTTCTTCCACTTCCTTCTCCTCTTGCGACAACGTATCCTCTAAAACAGTCAACTTCTCAGCGAACGCCACAACTTGGTTCATTGCTTCCGAAATTGCCTGTAGAATCTGGGGACGCAAGCGATCCACGTGTCGCATAACTTCGTCGAGACCCGTTCCTACCACAGCAGTCATTTCGTTAAGAAGACACCGACTTCTCGGCATGGCATAAGCAGGATGATGTAAGACACGCAACAGAGCTGGAAAAGGGTTCTTGTTCTTGACTGCCTTGGCACCATCTTCTGTCAGCGAAAGCGCCGCGATCACGTTTGGAATGGCCATGATAAGTTCGGGCACATCTGGTATTACAGGGTCGCCGCTTTCTGTTGTTCTGACAATCATGTCGAGATAGGCACTAGCTAGTCCGGACTTATGAACATGGTTGACACAGTGAGGGTCACTGTTTAAAATTTCTGTGAGCATCGCTGAGACCAATGCGACGAGATTTCCGCCAAAAACATCCACATTGTCCAAAATCGCAATTAGCGCTTTTGTCAAAGCAGGTTTCCTGATTTCGGCTCCACCAGGCAACGTGCTACCTCCCATCGTGGCAGACGTTGATTCCGGTTGAAAAACTACATTAAGACAAGTCAACAGGGTAAAAGCAACACTTGTTGTGACGAACGAAGATGAATCGGACCGTCTGAGTGAACCATTTCAGCATCCCCATCGGGGTCGAGAAAAGATGTGACTGACACTCGGGTGGACTTGATCTCCCGCGAGAGGACTTTCATCACGACCTCGAGACCGCTGAGTTCGTGAAATGTCAATAGTGCATTGCTATGTGTAACGAACGCTCCTTCTAGCAGCTGGACGGCCTGAGAAATAGCATACTTCAGCATACATAGAGTATGGTCATCATTTTCTACGCCAAGACGTTTCAATAATTGATCTGGATCCAACGAAACTGTCATTAGCAATGTTGGAATGATACCGCAGTCTACAAGAGCCGAAGTACCAGCAGGCGTCGCAACAACCGCGGAAGTCAGGGTGAGAATGTTGTCGATCAACTCCAAAGCTTGCTCAACCTGCACTTTTCGCGGCACGGCTGTTGATGTGGAAGCAGTCGCATCCAGAAACGCAATGCCAATTTCAAGTGATTCGTTCTCGGGTGGGGAAGTCTGAAGTGCAGCCGATGTGTGTAGACAAGAGAGTGAATATCGAATCAAAGACGGAAGTACACCGAGATATTGTCCCTTGCCAACGCCTAGTTCAATCAAAACAGACGATAGTCGAGTCGTCCCCGTCAGCGCACCATTCGGCAGCCCATCTCTACGCAAAACGAGCGCGGCCAGTGTTTCGACTGCCAGCAGTCGAATATTGTACGGAACGACATTCTGCAGCAAGTTTTCAATATTGGGATGGGAAGCGACATGTGAACCGCTGACAGTAGGTCTCAACAAGTCAACAACTTCTGCACAAAGTTCAGGTTGCGCAGAAAAATAACTCGTAATAGCATCTTGGGAGGGATGTGCGTGCAGAATGGTGATCAATGCACGTAGACGACGCTCGACAGCCTGGATTCGGCTCTCTCGGCAATGAAATGATTTTGCAAGACGAATGTCGGAAAGCAAGGCGAATTGTCGCTCCGGGGAACCTGTGGACAAGAAAAGAAAAGTTCTGCCGTAGATTTGACGCGTGTTACTTTCCGCCGTTTGTTACTATCATCAAACTGCCGATCCACCAGTATATCTTTCTCCGTCAAAACGATTTCTTCTAGACCGGGATTGTAGTACTTGAAATGGACTTCCCGGCAGCCGCTGGCAAAGTCTCCTGTTCGTCTGTGAGCACAGTAGTCTCCAAACCTAACCCAAGACAGCGGGTACCCCAACCCCGAGCACACGCCACAACCCGACCGAGCGGTAGCTGGTGCAACGAAGTCGCATGAACAGAGGGCTCTGGCGCTTGTTGTTTGTGAAGCGCAGGGGTAAAGCGAGTGCTTGAATCGCAGCCAGTGCCAAATCTGCAATTTCATCCGAGGACGCCGCTAGCAAATCCAACAAGATTGAAGTCGACTGATACACCGATTTACCGGTTGCATTTCGCAGTAAAATTGCCGTGAAGGATAGGAGCGCCTTGATTTGAGAAATGATCCCGTCCGGTACACGCTGCGAATCTTCCAAGGTCTTGGCGCATTTACGCTTGGGATCCTCGGACGCCACCAAGAGAAGCGATGAACTATGTTTGACCAAGATCGATTCAAAGGCGGCGTCAATTACATTGAGCGGATGAATCCAACAATGAAGATCGACCTGTTTCAAAGAAGATAAGTAAATTTCTCCGGAAACCAGATAGAACAGCAGCACGACTTTTAACTCACCTGCTGATTCAAAGATCGCTTATTGACGGGCTGTAACAAAGTCACCAATTTTCTACCGACCCCTCGGACAAGGGAAGTTGAAATGCCTGTAATTCCTCAAAAATATTCTGAAAGGTATCATCGTCCAGCTTTTGGGCAGGGTAGCCAGTTGGCGCAGCCAAAATGGGAGCCATTGTTATTGTTTCGAAGGAATGTCTCCGCAGCACGCGAAAAAAGGTATATTCAAAGTGATTTGCTATCGATTTCTGATGAAATCGCTTGAGCTTGTTTTGAGATAAAGAAGCTAACGAATCTTTTGCAGAGCAATCTAATGTAATTCAAAGTAAGACGTGTTCACTTTCGTGTTGTTGTCCATAGAATGACATCGATGACAACAAAATCTCTCGCACATGCAACAACGGCCTCCATACGACTACGACCTTGTGTAAGTAGAAAGACTACTAGAGCAGCCTGTCTATTGTACGTCCTTTTGAGAAAACAAGCGAACTCTGCTCTATTTCGGACGGAAATCAGTTGTCGTACAGGTTTTGTTACATCGGTAATATGTTGCCGTTGCATAAATTTGTCAGTTTATACTTAGCGATTCAGTACCGACCTTCCATGATTGGATCTCCTGCCGGAAGGATCTTCGCAACACTTGCAATTTTGGCGGCTAAAAACCATTCATCCATCACCATCATTATTTACTAGTATTACAAGAACGAGGTTAGACAAAAGATGACAAGTTCGGGACGGGAAAAGAAGACCAAAAGCAACGTCGAGACTTTCGATAACCTCGAGAGCACGCTAGCACAAGCTCAAGCGGCCATTGAAACCAGTCAAGCCGGAATTGCTCGATTGCACTACGAATGGCGATCGCACTTGCAGCGACTCGGATACATGATGGTTTTATTTCTTTGTATCAAATTTGTAAACCAGCAAAATCATGTTTTCAAGAGATGTCGGAGTGGAATAATCCAAAACAGGAACTCTCGAAAACGCAAGTTGCTCTCGTCGTCCTTTCGGACTCTGTTTCCTTCGTATTGGCTCTCGTAGTATCCATATTGCTGGTTCTATTCACACGATCGCAGCATCGCACATTATCGAATCCTCTACTTGCTCGCCAGCGCGATTCTACCAGTTATACTCGCACTGTGGTTCCTGCAGAAACAACGAAAACGTTTGACGAAGTGCCCGATTGTCTCGCCACCAATCTTCTGTTAGTCGACACGTTTTCGACAGGAACCTTGAAAGGACCTGCCTCGCGCGATCTTCCAGTCGTCTTGGTGTTTCATGCACTCGTATCGGCGTCTTACTTCTTCATGTCGCATCAACGCGCCAAGCAATCACGCAACTTGGAAGCCATTGTGAAGCTTCGCGAGGAACTTCAATCGAGTAAAAAGAAGCGATGAGACTAATATCTAGATATAGAAATTCAATAATCCGTTCGAGAACCACGTTGAACTGATAATGCATAATATTCTCGAACAGAGAGTTCGTGATAGGTTCACTACTACTAGTTTATTTATTTAAAAGGGCACACCAGCATGCTTGTCAATAACATAAGCGCAGTTCTTGGACACCTTGTCCCAGTTGACCAAATTCCAAAAGTTGGAAACATACTCAGGTCGACGGTTCTGGTATTTGAGGTAGTAAGCATGCTCCCAGACATCAAGACCAAGGATGGGGAACATGATTTCATCCGCAACGCCCTTCATGAGAGGATTGTCTTGGTTCGGAGTGCCCACCAACTTGAGTTCATCACCGGCCTGGTTGACACAGACCCACACCCATCCACTGCCAAAGACAGCACCGGGAGCAGCACGCGCTTCGAATTGCGCCTTCATTTCGTCCAAGCTACCAAACGACTTGTTGATCAATCCCAACAACTGCTCACTCGGCTTGGTCTTGGCCGCCTGATCGGCCGGGGCCAATTCGTCCCAGAAGAAGGCATGGTTGTAATGACCACCACCGTTGTTGCGCACCGCAGGACCGGCTGTTGGTTGTTCAAGAATAAGTCAATGAATGTAAATGAATACAAAACAAGATGTAGTAGTTTTTTCACGTACCTTCAATGGCATTCTCCATGAGATCCAAAATCGGCTTTGCCTCCTTTCCTTCCGTCGCCTTGTTAATGTTGGCAACATACGTAGCATGGTGCTTATCGTGATGGATCTTCATCGTGGGAGCATCGATATAAGGCTCGAGAGCTTCAAAAGGGTACGGCAAGTCGGGAAGTTCGTAGGCACGAGCCGATTGCGCGTTTGCCGCCGTGGCAAGGCCAAACACAGCCGCAGCTCCTTTTGGAACATTTCACGACGCGAAGTGGCCACAGAAGACGGAATGTCTGAATCGGAATAGAAAAGAAAGAGAGACAATTTGAGGAACAAGCCGATTGCAGTGAATCCTCCGCAGCAAGAATGCTAGAGTAATTAACCTACCCGACTTCATGCTCATGGAAGACCACGCGGCCGCAGTTCCGAAAAGACCGGTAGAAACAGCAAGAGAGAGCTTCATAGTTTTATAATTAATTGAAAAGTAAATAAATCGAACAAGTCGTTTATTTTACAATATGAACCATTTTGCGAAACGCCTCGAAAAGCCATCAAGAAAGATCGCAACCGATCGAAGGAGATCTCCATCCTCCATTCTCTCGTCATCCATTCTTGGTCATACAGCGCAAGCGCAAGGCCAAAGGCCGAATGAATCCGGACTGTTATTGAAAAGTAGAGTACTCTCTGGCGAGACTCACCACACATCTTCAACACGTCATTCAGCTCCTGCTCGACGTCCGCAACGGGTCTCGTTCAATCACGTGACCGCTGCGACGCAGGCCAACCTTCTCAAGTTTTCGAGCTCGAGCAGTTTTGCGCCAATGGCGCCTTTTCTTCCTTTCTCCATTTTAAACGACCGAGCCAGCAATACGAAGTCGCACTTACTAAAAACCCCGTTCAAAGATATTCGGCCTTTTTTAAACAAGGAAATGTTCAAAGAATCATGCTCGGCTGGCAAGGCTTTCCTACTTGGGATCTCGAGCACGGAATTGCCCGTGCCTGGTGGTTCGATCCTCTTGTAGCGACGCTTTCGTTTGCCTTCTTCATCAATTGGTACTGGTTTCACGAGCGTCGATTGGGGCTTTCCACCACCCGACGATTTGGCGATACGCTTCGACTCGAACTCGGGCCATTGTACAGCTCGGGTCTAGCGTATTGGGTGGGAATTTTCGTTTGGAAATGTTTGTTTCCTCCTGCTGCTGCAATGATTCCGGATGGCATCCCTAGCAACCTAACAGAAGCGAAATATCTCTTTTGCGAAATAGTCTCTGGTATACTTCTGTACGACGCCATCTTCTTTTGGTTGCATTGGGGCATGCACGCTATCCCGTTTCTCCGGAAATTTCATCACCGCCATCATGAACATATAAAGATTGAAGCTCGCGACGTGCTGCGACATTCGCTCTTGGACGGAAGCTTGCAGGTTCTAGTGAATATTCTGGTCCAGCGACACACGCTTTGGGGTGTCCCGAAATCGAGATTGGCACGGTTTTGTCACAATGTCATTGTTGTGTGGATGTTGACCGAGTCGCATACATCGTCGCCGTATCCGTATGTATGGCGTCGATGGTTCGTGGGAGTGCGTGATCATGTTCATCATCATGCAGGCAAAGTTGAAATTGAGGGTGCAAATTTGCACGGGCGGTATCATCGTTTTCAACAGTTTTTGGGTATTTAGACGATTTGCGAGTACTCGCGGGGCGACGATCGCTACAACGATCAAGAAGTAAATAAATAGAATACTACGACACGCACCTATGTGAAGACATTCGTAAATAGTTGAAAAACAATTGATTATTCGTTTTTATACAAGCTAGCGAACTAGGTTGTGTGAGCCGTCGACTTTGTTCACTGTATTTGGACGCTCGATTTCTTTGTACGAAAATACAGTGGGAATGAATTTGCAGAGGTGATTCTCATAGCAGAAAGTGAAAATAAAAAAAGTTCAGTCGATGCATATGCAAGACAAAATTTCATCAATACTTCGATCGCTGACTTTCAACTCGTTGATCTTTCGACTGAATTCAGGGTCGCTTTGTTGTTTGAAGTAGTGGCGTGATTGCAGAAACGACGATTCCAGCGTCAAAGAAGAAGATGATAAAGGTTCTTGTGTATCGGATAAGTCCTTGAAAATCGATCGACACCGCACCAGGCGACGCTTCTTGTGCACGTGTCGGTGTGATTGAAAAGAACGGATTTCAAGTCCATGGAATGAACGCCGCTCGACGCGGAGGAATCTTCCGAACTAAAGCTCCATTCGATAGAGGGGAATTCCATGTGATCTTGCGCGCTCGCTTCATCTTGATCCCCAAAACGTTCGCGACGCGTCATATCTTACCGTCGTTTCGCTCCGCTGGCGGCTGATTCCAAAGCGACAAGGCAGCTTCCAAGGCCAGAGTTGCTGGCCGATCTCCCCGCATTTTATCGCAATCTCTGCTCAAGAGGTAGCCCGCTAATAATGTGATTTGTGACTCTTCCGGTAGCAGAACTCTTTGTTGCTGCATTCGATGAACGAACGCAGATTTTAATGATCTATTAGCATCAACAAAACATCGCAATCATCACTCATCATCGGATGGAACAAAAAAAGTGCTAATTTCGCCCGATGCAAATGTGCTGACCTGACATTGCCTTCGAACGCCTTCTTATCAGAAACTGCACCTTCTAGAAACAGCATGGTACTAATTGCCAAATGCACGCACACGTCGAGGAATGTTTGGAGAACAAAAGAAGAAAGAGCTGGCAGCTGCAG